>AWOL01S0041788.1:247871-297963 GCA_000715115.1 Nicotiana otophora | reverse complement strand
TGCTAATACTTCAGCATTCAATATGCTGAAGTTTTGTCCTGGATTCAATAGTTTTGTCATGAGCTTTTTTCGAAATTTCAGCAGACGATGTTGAAGTTCTTTAGTTCATTTGTAAAAACTTCAGGACAAACCTGCTGAAGTTTTTCTTCCTGCACTATGTAATTTTCTAGTGAATTTAACTAGCTGAGTTTTTATATAATTTGCTAAATCTTAACACCAAAACGCTGAAGTCTTTGTCTTATAGTATAAACAAGCTGAAATTTTTTAGTTCATTTGCTAATACTTCAGCATTCAATATGCTGAAGTTTTGTCCTGGATTCAATAGTTTTGTCATGAGCTTTTTCATAAACTTCAGCAGAAGATGCTGAAGTTGTTTAGTTCATTTGTAAAAACTTCAGGACGAAACTGCTGAAGTTTTCCTCCTACACTATATAATTTTCTCCTGCATGCTGAAGTTAAATTCCTTTCATGCTTAAGTTTTGTCCAGCATTAAACAGCTTTTTCATGAGCTTTTTTTCGAAAACTTCAGAATAAACAAGTTGAAGTATTCTAGTACATTTGCTAAAACTTTAGCTTAAACGTGCTTAAGTCTGAAGGAAAAACTAATGCACTAATCAAAGTAAAACCTAGGAAACTATTTTATCATAAATAAATAAAAAGAGAAACGATTCAACTAAGATGACTATAAAAAAAAATAAGAAATTAAATCCTAAAAATAATACTAAAATAAAACCCAGAAAGTTAACGCAATGTATCTGTGATTAAACGTAATGTTATTGGGGAACAAATAGTTAAAAAATAAGAAAAATCGAAAACCGTTTGATTTCAGAGAGAAATAAATCAAAAAACGCGAAGAACGGAAGAAGAGAGACAGAGACAGTAGAATGGCGTATATTTGGAGAGAAAGTAGTCTTTTAATAAAGAAGGGCAAAATCGTCTTTTTAAAAGACTTTTAACAAAATAATGGGTATAGATGCAAACAGAAAAATAAAGCGGGTACAAGTTAAAAAGGGGCGACCAAATAAGGTGACCCATACAATTTTTACTGCTTGATTACATATTTTGATGGATTTTGTGGAGTAAAAATAATCTAAATATGGAATTAAAAACTCTAACATTAAAAATATTACAATTATGGCAGCTTTTGGCTATAGACTGGATAGTTTTTGGCTATAATTTGAAAGACAACAATTACGACAGTTAAAAAAAAAAAGGAAACCGCCGTATTATACCTTTTGGCGGAAGCAATTTTGGCGGTTTTGGAAGCCGACATTAATTACAATTACGGCGGTTCGAAACCGCTGCTATACGCAGAGACAGATCTAGGATTTGAAGGTGGCGGGTGCCATAATTTCTTTTAATGTATTCCTTGTAATGACTATTATGAAATTTGTTAGGAATGTTTATTTTTTGAGTTTATTCGGGTTATTTTGTATTTGAAAATACAAAAATTACATCTCAAATATTAAAAGATAGACATAATTAGTATTTTAAATAAGAAACATACCTTTATTATAACAACACAAGTAAAATCAACATTTTCACTTGGAAATTACATCTCTTTTTGTATATTAAAAATAAATTTACACAAGTAAGATAACATCTTCAATAAGGGAATTACATCAATCAGAATAAGAAATTTTTAAAAATATCTTCAATAGATAAATTATACCCCATAAGTGTAGAATTAAATAAACTACAAGTTCTCAAAAATCAAAATCATAAATATCATATTTTTAAGCAATGCTTACGAATATTTGTCATAATCTAATACTAAAGAGATTTAAATTATATTTAATAACCGTAGAATAACACAAATTTTTATGATATAACAAAAAAAAGATGAAAAAAATTGATCTCAATCTAAAATTCCCATTAAGACCCAAATGTTTCGGATATGAAGAAGAAAACTCATAAATTTGAGATTAAGAGGAATGCTTATTTTATAGAATTTTATAATTTTGGAGTCTTTTTTTGAGTGTTCTTGTTAGAGACCGCATATAAATAATAGAATAAAGAAAAAAATACAAAAAATAATAAAACGATAAATAAAAAATTGGGAGGTAGCCGAAAAGAAAAATGACTAGGACAAAAAGAAAATAAAAAGCACACGAAAAGTGAAAGTGGGATAAGGTTCAAGATAATTTCCAACTTGAATTTTACACACGAGAAAAGCTTTCAAAAAGATTTACCAGTCATGGGACCTTTGTCTAATTTACCGCTGCGGGTGGTAAGATCAGATATTTAACCTAATTTAAGAAAGTTTCAACATAGGTATATAAATTTTTTATCATCTTAGCAGGTGCCATGCCACCCCATTGTAAAGGGGTGGATCCGCCCCCGGCTATACGCATAATAGTCCGCCGCAATTACCCCCGTTTTTTTGTAGTGTTCCTCGGTGTTTGCCATGAAGCAGTATGGTCAGGAATTACTTTTGAAAGATAAGTTATGGCATATGTAATATTAATACTGTCACACTGACAACTCGCCATCAAGGCAAGGGTCCAATACCAACCCTGTTCTTAACTCTGCTATCGTTTATATATATATATATATATATATATGTGTATTGGCTGATCTTAGAATTTTTAGAATATTAGTGCACTACTAAAGAAAGGAGAAAGAAAAAGTAATAAGTGGGAATCGATCATACTCCTTTGGCAAAATAAACTAATATTCAACCAAGTGCATCATTCAACATTTATGAAACATGGGTGCCAATAAATAATATTAGATCAATTTTAAAAAATAAATACATAAAATACATAATTTGGTGGGAAAACTATGACTTCATGTGCCCCATAAAATGTAGAGAATTAGTAAAGGTCACATAGATCTATAAGGAGAAAAGAAAAAAAGCCAAATTGATAGCCGCTTTATTGATTGGTGGATGAGTAGGCTATAATATTTGATATAACAAGAAAAACTAGACTAAGAAGGGTGCATGATTCTGAATGAGAATCTCAAATCATAATGCTGATGTGATTTTTGTTTTTCTTTTCTTGAATTATTTTGTAAACGTATCTAACTTGCCATCTTTGCTGAATGAGAAGGTTACGTTTGAGATCTCTAATCTTTTATTAAATGATAATAGCATTAACTACTCCAAAATATCCAGATAATATATTAACATAAGTTACTCATAAGAATAAGATTTTAACTCCTCTAAAGGAGGAATAATAATTAAGAACCCAAANTATATATATATATATATATGTGTATTGGCTGATCTTAGAATTTTTAGAATATTAGTGCACTACTAAAGAAAGGAGAAAGAAAAAGTAATAAGTGGGAATCGGTCATACTCCTTTGACAAAATAAACCAATATTCAACCAAATGCATCATTCAACATTTATGAAACATAGGTGCCAATAGATAATATTAGATCAATTTTAGAAAATAAATATTTAAAATATATAATTTGGTGGAAAAACTATGAGTTCATGTGCCCCGTAAAATCTAGAGAATTAGTAAAGGTCACATAAATCTATAAGGAGAAAAGAAAAAAAGCCAAATTGATACGATTGCCGCTTTATTGATTGGTGGATGAGTAGGCTATAATATTTGATATAACAAGAAAAACTAGACTAAGAAGGGTGCATGATTCTGAATGAGAATCTCAAATCATAATGCTGATGTGATTTTTGTTTTTTGTTTCTTGAATTATTTTGTAAACGTATCTAACTTGCCATCTTTGCTGAATGAGAAGGTTACGGTTTAGATCTCTAATCTTTTATTAAATGATAATCGCATTAACTACTCCAAAATATCCAGATAATATATTAACATAAGTTACTCATAAGAATAAGATTTTAACTCCTCTAAAGGAGGAATAATAATTAAGAACCCAAACATCTAAAATATATATTATGAAAGATCTAATTTTACCAAAATATAAGAATTAAAAAAATTCAAGATTTGTTAATTAATGGATAGAATGGTAAGAAGGATTAATCTGATAGACTGAAAGGAAATTAACGTGAAAAATAAAATTAAATAATGAATATTTTGGTATCATTCTGATTCTTTGGCACGAAGTAACAAGAACACAACAATTTAGCAGAACTAAGATGACCTCGCTACAATCATTTTTTATTATGAATTCAATCTTACAGTATCATTCAATTTCTCCAATCTCCATTAATTTTGTATGCTGATAGTGATTAAAAGTTATACAGAAAATAAATACTACGAAATTAGAAGATGAATAAGCGTGGTTTAGTATTACTAGGTGATGAATCTCCATTGATTTATTGCTTGCACTCACAAAGATTAATAGTATCTGAAAATAAAAGGAGTACCAAAATAAACAATAAAAGACAAGCTAAATATTCCATTCATTCCCATCCAACTTTTTTTTCTTGATTTAATTTGTTGTCCTTTTATTCGTTATGATTTTCTTCCCTATATCTTTGCAGTTGCAGAATATTTTTATACGGTAGTATCAGAATCATGATCTTTTAAGTTAATAAAAGATTGATATTTAGCCCAAATGGGGTAAAATAAACTTAATCAGCATCAAGTGTAAACTCATGCATTTGAAAGTTATTTATTTAGTACTATATAATTTTATTATAAAGCTTGAACCACCAGAGACATGCGTTATATATAGCCTATTCACATAAAGGTTTGCCTCTTCGAGCTAATTGTGCCATAAATAGGTGATTTTTATTTGCATAACGTGTAGGTTTGCCTCTACGAGCTAATTGTGCAATAAATATGTAGTAAGAATTTAAGGAGAAGATCTCATATCTGTTAATTTAAGGACAGAATGATTGTACGAATCAATCTAATAAAAGTAAATCAATGCAAACAATAGAATTACGAGATTATGAAATGTCCCGCAATTCCTATATAAAGTATGTTATTCTTGTAGAATCATTCAGTATTCCATCCCATAAAAAGAAATCAGGTACTTGGTCTCTTATTTCTTAAATTCCATCCTTGAAAGGATGGATTATATGTCATGTGCTAGTTATTTGCACAATAATCATAGTTTTCCATTTCTCTTATTAGCCTTTATGTTTAATTTGATGATTTTATTTGTATCTAATATAATATATTTTAAATTTATTATAGAATGAAGACCACAAGAATACATCTAAGCGTTATACAACTTTTGATTGCAATTTTGGTTTATCTCAACCATGATGAAGTTGAGGGCTTATCAAAGAAGGACCATGAAGCATTGGAGAGGCAACTAAAACTTTTAAATAAGCCAGCAGTAAAAACTATTAAGGTAGATTTTTATTTTTTGTTTTGGTCTGTTTGGGAAGTAATTGGTCTATCTGTGTTGTTTTCAATTATCTTCTTTTCATAGAACCGAAAATAATATCACACATAAATAATCTATATACTTAAAACCAATAACAAGTTATATTATTTTGTAGACCGAATATGAAGATATTTATGACTGTGTGGATTTCTATCAACAACCTGCATTTGATCATCCTTTACTGAAGAATCATACTTATCATCCTCAGGTATGTCTATTTGGTATATAGATCCTTATTCATCATTACTGTAGTACTTGTATCGTGAAAGTAGAAATGATTGTGATTCTTGATTTTTTGTACACGATGCATGCAGATGAAACCATCTCTCTCCCTATTAAAGCGAAACAAAAAATCGTCAACATCCAATAGCTCCTCCGGAATCGGGCTTAATGATAGAGGTTGTCCAATGGGAACAGTTCCTATTAGAAGAACTACGAAAGAAGATCTCATTAGAGAGAGGAGATTTAATACTAGTTATGTTGGTGGCGTCTTTCACGTAAGCTGCTCCTTTATAAACTGCTTTTGTTTATCCTAGTTCACTAAGATGGAAATTGAAACAATTATATGCAATAGCAACAATTAAACATAATCCAAGTGGGAACTCCACTATTGTTTATCATCTTTTTGGAGCTCTTATGGCATTGAAACTCATGATTTCCATCTTATTTATTAATTTATTTTAAGATTTCGGATTTATGGGTATATGTGGACGTTAATCTCAATGCGGCTTGCATATATTTTTGTTTTTATACCTCGTTAAGAACTTGCAACTTTTTTTCAAAAAAGGGATATTTTTATTATCAACCAATGTGAGCATATCGTGTTACTTATTCTGATTTGAACATTTAGTTTGCTCTAGAACAAACAATAAATGATCCAAATCTCAAGATTTCGGGAGCTGGAACGATAAGTAGTATTTATAATCCAAAGGTTCTTTCGAACCAGTGGAGTGCATCCATCGTGAAGGTACAAAATGGCCGTGACCAAATACAAGCTGGGTGGCGTGTAAGTATTACTTTTAATTAATTTTGCTAAGTGAAATTCAATCCCCCTTTCTTGCTTAGCTTTAATTCTACACAATAGAATATCAAAAGTTGATAATGAATGTTATGTTGATCTAGGTGGATCCAATCCTATATGGCGATACTCGTACTCGATTTTTCTCATTGTTTAAAGTAAGTCTTATTTTTTTTTTAATTATTATTATTCATTCAAATATTAGTGAGCCATGCTTTAGCAAAATATCCTTAATTACTCAAGGTTAGATAAATTTGTTACATCATGACATAGGCAGGCACAACTCAATGCTTCAACACACGTTGCCCTGGATTCGTAATTGTAAATACGCAAATACCTTTGGACATGGTATTTCTGACTTCCACACCTGGACGCATATTCGAACAGACGTTCTTCATTCAAAGGGTTAGATTAATACCATATTAAAATTTCATCTCATTTGAAAAGTAATAGAGCATATATAATCATTTTCTTATACGCAGGATCTGAAAAATGGAAGATGGTGGCTCCGTTATAGTCCTGATTTCACACAAATTGGTTTTTGGCCTTCTGAGCTTTTTACGGGATTAAAGGGTTTTGCATCACAGGCGGCATGGGGTGGAGAGGCATTTAGTTCAGTCCCTACTTTCCCTCCAATGGGTTCTGGTCGTTTCCCTAAATTTGTAGACACCGATAAAGATGCATTTTGTAGCAAAATTTCAATTCTTGATTCTGTTGGCAACACTCGGGATCCCGCGGTATCAAGTTTTGAAGATGCCCACGCCCTATACCGGGTTGCGAATAAACCAATTACCAATAAGGAAATTGGGCATGCGGTCTTTTATGGGGGTCCTGGTTCTAACAAATAAATGACATGTATGTTTAGCCTAGTATTAGGAAATGATTTCCACTTAAAGCTACCCTTATTTGCATCAACGTCTCAGTTATAAATAAATGAAAAAAAGTAAGCTTTGATCGTACTTGTACTGGTATTTGTTTATTCCCTATACTATATATCATTTGATCTCATACTCCAACTCGTTTATGTAAGAATACTCAAAATATATATACACATAGCAGTTGGTTACATTGCCACCCTATCTTAAGTTTAGATATTACCCGCGAAAGAATTCAGTTCAGAGCAAAAGGAATTCACATATAAGATCATACCATATCAAACTGTATGAGAAAAGGATCTCTAAGTACCTTTCCAATCTCCAAACACAAATCCTAAAATAAAATAAAATTGGGGTAGCAGTATTCCACACGTGAGATTTCAGCAAGAAATCAGAAGTAGAAATATATGAAAATATAAATTTGTTCCTACTACGTCATTTTAATCAGGTTTGTCTACAAACTGTAAGACTGGCAGGTATGCTTGGATTAGGACTGTCAAAAGTAGCTCAAACTTTGTAACCAGCCAAACATTCAACAAATGGGGCACTAAATATATATTTGGAATTTTAACCTGGTAAATTTTATAGGTCATATAACTATTATTTTGTTTTTCCCACAAAAATCACATAACTTTGTTTTGTAACAGAAAACATTCAAGACTTTCATCATGCTATCACAAAAATCATGGTGCCAAGAACCCAACTTTTTGATGTACCGATAATCTCTTATTCCACATTTTAACCTACTTTTTGTTTTTAATCTAATAAAAATCGATACACATTTTAAACCAATTTTCTATTTTTATTCATTTGTGACAGGTAATTAATACATTATATCGCTTTACCAAATAATATTTGGTAAAATAAATTCATCTCATTGAATATTAGGCGAAGTGATCTTTATCTAGTATATTCCTGAAGTGAGAGGGAGATATATCACATATTCTTTTTCCTTATCTGTAGGTTTTTAAAAGGCGTTTCTGGGGCGAGCCCCGGGGCGAAGTGTACCAAAAACGCCCCGGGGTAATGGTGTGAGGCGAAAGTCTCAAGAGGCGTACGCCCTGCAATTTGGGGTGTATGCCCGGGCGTTCGGGGCGTACGTCCGGGCGTTCGGGGCGTACACCCGGGCGTTCGGGACGCGTTTTTTTAGTAAGGAGTAAGCCCTAGAGATGTTTTTCAAATTAAAACAAAATTTGTTGAATTAGTCCTTCATATAATACCCAAATTCTCAAAAATCAGTTTGGTAATTACTCAAAAGGTTAAAAAAGGAACTCAAAAGTATTAAATTTAAAAGTAAAGACTTTTTTATTGATTTAAGCCCTAATTCATGATTTTTCCAAATTTGTATCTTGTCCGCTAGTCTGCTAATATCTCCCAAAAGCAACAAATGTTTAATGTTTTTTACAAATACAAAGAGAACTACATTTTTCTTCATAGCAGCAAATTCAAAGTTCAAATTGCAGGTTAATCATTCTTTTTGTTCCTTCATATAGAAAACTTTATTCTTTTAGACTCAAGTTTCTTATGCTTGTAAGTAACGTATATATAATAGATTATTTTGATTAGTTTTTTTGTGGGGATAGAGCACACATATATATAGTTTTCTTCAATTTTTATGCAATTTTACATGTTTATAAATATTAACTGTCATTATATTATTTTATAAAATATTAAAAATTAAATACCTATGGGGCTTACGCCCCGCTGAGGCATATGTAAAATGCCCCGCCTTACGCCCACGCCTTTTAAAACACTGATGAAATTTTGAAAATAGTTTAGTCTTGCTTTATGCAGCAAGATATGCCAAGCAAATTGTTAATTTAGAAAACTATGTAATTAAATAAATTTGCATTCATTTCATTGTCATATTACATAAACAGTCATACGATTTTATTCTTGGTAAAGGCATCTTAGAATAGTTAATATGACTAAACATGAGTTAAAATAGAGACCTACAGATGGGTTTTGATAGGGTAGGGTCGGATCCTTTTTTTTTTAACTGAGTAGTTATTAAAAGATAAAAATAAACATGAGTTAAAATAGGAAATAAAAAAGTATCAGGGCATCGGAAGGTTGTGTTTTCGGCATTGTGACTTTTGTATTAGTATAGTAAAAGTCTTGTGATATTTTGTTATAAAACAAAATTATGTGACTTTGGTTGAAAAAAAAAACATAATATGTCAATTTCTATGAAATTTACTCTTTTTTATGGTAACCTTTTCAGAACTGTAACGAGCTGGCCGGTCGTTTTGAGTATTACAACCTCGTTCCCCTATTTACTACTCAATTTATGCTTTACACTTGTTATGTAACTCGCCGGGGTGATTGGTTCGGGTCCGGTGAGGTTTGGAATGAATGAGAACACTTAGGTCCAAGGTTTAAAGCTTAAGTTAAAATAGCGATCGGATATTGACTTATGTGTGTACGACCCCGAAATAGAGTTTTGGCGATTCCAATAGCTCCGTATGGTAATTTTGGACTTAGGAGCGTGTCCGAAAAATTATTTGGAAGTTCGTAGTTAAATTAGGCTTGAAATGGCTAAATTAGAAATTTAAGTTTGGAACTTTGACCGGGGAGTTTACTTTTTGATATTGGAGTCGGAATCTAGCTCTGAAAATTTTTATAGCTTCCTTAGGTCATTTATGACTTGTGTGAAAAATTTGAGTTCAATCGGAATTGAATTAATAGGTTTCAGCATCGTATGTAGAAGTTGAAATTCATTACTTTTCGTTAAGCTTGAATTGGGGTGTGATTGGTGATTTTAGCGTTGTTTGATGTAATTTGAGGTTTCGACTAAGTTCGTATGATATTTTAGGACTTGTTGGTATATTTGTTCGAGATCCCGAAGGCCTCAGGTGAGTTTCGGATGGTTAACGGATCGAAATTTGGACTTAAACAGCTGCTGGAATTTTCTGATGTTTGTGTCTGGTTTCCTTCTTCACGTTCGTGAGAGGGCTCTCGCGTTCACGAAGAGGAACTTGAGACAGGCATGTAACACCCCGGAAAATTTTGAAGAGTTTTAAGACCATTAAAAAGATTGGCGGGTTTTAATTATATTAATTCGGGTATGAACAAGACTGATAATTTGAATGATATCAATTGATCATGATAATATATGTATGAGGTACATTAAGAATGGTTTATGGTCTAAGAAGAGCCCTAAGGCTAAGTCAAGTTGAGAATTATATGATGGGATAAAGTTTCAAGTGAGTTCGCACAAGACCTAACTTCAAACGAGAATAAGTCTCTAATGAAGCGTTATATGGTGTATAACCTATCAAATGAAAGGTCTATGTGTCTAGTTTGTAATGCTTCAAACCGTTTGTCATTTGGAGATTCATACAAGGAGTTATGACCTTTTTACTAAAGGGTGACAGAAAAGCTACGCGAGTCTTGCGTAGTCTACGCATCATAGTAGCATAGCCTACACAGCATAGCAGCGTAGCCTATACATCATTGCGTAGACAAATCCAGAAGCTTCCAACTGAAGGGGGATAGAAGTCCACCCTACGTAGCCTTTGTGCGTAGCCTACGCTGGGAGGCTACGCAGTTTTAGAGGCCATTTTAAAGGGGCTGAAACAAGGGTTTTAAAGAGAAAAAACATTAGTTCTTTAACTTGGAATTGATTTCTAGAGAGAAGGAGAAGCCCTTCCACTATGGATACACTTTAAGGTAGTTTATTTTGGTACAAGGATGATTATATAACATCATTTAGTGATAACACTAACATTATTATGGATCAAATCCATAGAAAATTGGTTGAATCTTCAAGAACACCAAAAAGAGAAAAAGTTGGATTCTTCCACCAAGAGGTAATCCCTTCACTTGAGCTTCCTATATATATATATTATATTGGAGTATGGGTATCATGTTTATGAGTTTTATTTGAAGTTATAATGGTATATTGTATGAACCCTAAGGGAGGGTCTTGAAAGTGATATTTTGGGCAAAGAAGAAGATGAATAGTGATGAATTGATATAAAAGGAATTGTTTTGAGTTTGTAATGATTCCGATAGACTTGATAACTTAATTGATGAACGAATTGAATAGGGAATCACCATTTAGACAAGATACAACACTAGTTCTTGAAATAGGGGTTCTTGAGCATAGGGTTGTTGGAGAAGACAATGAATAGTGACTTAATGATGTTGGGTAATTAACATAGTATTATTAATGACTCCAAATGAGTACTAAATGATAAGAATGGAATTGAATAGGCCAATGGATGAGCCTATTGGATAATTTGGGATGGTTGAAGGCTTGTTGCCGAATTGTGAAGCCTAAATGGATATTTATGAATCTTTTCATATTTATTTTGATGTAGTTGGGATATCTAATGGTAGGTATTGAATTGTGGGTGGTATTTGAACATTTTAATCAATTGGAGCATTGTAGAATTTTCGGAGCTTGAAGGTTGAGGTAAGTAACTCTTCTAATCTTGGAGCTGAGGGTATGAACCCTGATTATACGTGTTGTGTTTTTGGTGTTGAGGTGATGCACATGCTAGGTGACGGGCGTGTAGGCGTGCACTGTCCGAACTGTGACTCTGTTATTCCTGTGGTACTGTGTAATTACCTGAACTTATCTGTAGTCATGAAATCTCTACGTACTAGAGTTATCGAGTTGTGACTCGTGTTAGAAATAATGCTTAGGTAAATGTTAGTATAATTGGGACCCACTGAGGTCATTTCTACTATCGATTTATTTGTTTAAATTGTAACTTCATACTCAGTCATGTTCATTCATTTCATATCATCTATCAGTCTCTTTTGTTATTTATTGATTCATCATATAATCATTTTGGGCTAGTTTCATGACATTGTGAGCCCGAGAGACCGGAGAGATTGATGATTGAGTGAGGCCGAGGGCCATATTGGCTTTATATACTTTATTATTATGGGATCAGGCTGCACGCCGCACCAGGCCAGATTTGCTTATTATAGGACGTGAGTTATCCATGCGGATCTAAATATTGATACTATAGCACGTGAGTTGTCCGTGCAAATTATAACGCTTGGGCTGAAGGAGCTCCTCCGGAGTCTGTACACCCCCTAGTGAGCGCAGGTACCTACTGAGTGCGAGTGCTGAATTTCGAGCGATTGGGAGGATTGAGTGACTGTGAGGATTGAGTGACTATGAGGACTGAGTGACTGTGAGGACTGAGTGAATTCATACTCTGAGAGTATGCATATGGTTTTATGACTGAGTTGCATAGCATTGACATACACACTTAACATACATGTATAGAGATGTATTTTTTCTCATGTTGTATGATATGGCGTCATTCATGACTTCACATACTCATTGACATGTGGGCATAGAGATGTATTTTCCTCATGCCATTGGAAAATAAAACATCTTATCTGTTGTTGAAAAGTTTTTTTGGGGGAAAAAATAATAGTTTTTACAAAAAAAACGTACTCATATTTTGATGATTTCGACAAAAAGATTTGAGTTTTACAGTTATAATTGAAAAGAAAATATTTATTTTCTGGAACAAGCTGAGCATTTATTGTTGACTTATTACTGGTGTTATTTTCATTATATTGTTATGATTTGCTGTTGGCTATTGGTGTTGGACCCTGACCTTTATTCCAGCTCGTCACTATTTTCAATCTAAGGTTAGGTTTGTTACTTATTGAGTACATGGGGTTGGTTGTACTCATACTACATTTCTGCACCTTGCGTGCAGATATTGGATGTTGATGTTGCTGTGATCGACGGGAGTTGGATTTTAAGATGTACCTTTGTTCCGGTCGTAGCTGCCTCTTGTTCATGGTAGCCTTACATTTATAAAAATCTGTTTATGTATATTTTGAACAGATAATGTATTTATTTCATACCAGCTTCATAAATTCTAATCTTAGAAGCTCATAATTTGTACTACCAGTCCTTGGGGAGTGTATTAGAGTCAGTTAAATATCAGTTGAATTGGATAGTTGTTAATTGCCTTACCTGACGGGTTGGGTTAGGTGTCGTCACAACTATGTGGATTTTGGGTCGTGACAAGTTGGTATCAGAGCTTTAGGTTCATAGGTTCTACAGGTCATGAGCAAGTGTCTAGTTGAGTCTTGCGGATCGGTATGATGATGTCCATACTTATCTTCGAGAGGTTACTAGGAATTATAGGATAAACTTCCCATCTTTCTCTCTTTATCGTGCAGAATTGATTCAACATGAAATATAACTCTTTCAATTCCTTCCACGCCTTCGTGTGTGCATGTGAGCGCTTGGTATCAGCTGTGCATCACCGGCTTATGGTTCCATGAACTAGGTTCAAGATGATTATTTTGTGTTTTGGTGATGGTCCAGTCTGGAGGACTTCAAGCCAGGGTTAGACCTCAGTTTAAGCTCGGTAGCTTCAGTTGTAACTTGTACATTTGGACTCCTATGTACGGTAATGTCCCTACGAGTGGAATTTATGGCTTGATGAGCAGTGGAATAGCTTTGTGATGAGTATGATGTGACTGCAAAATGTGTCAAAACGATTTGAATGTGACGAGAAGTGTTTTCTTGAAATGTAAAAAGGGTCATTGGGTGCTTGATTTTCGTTTTGATGTGACGTTCATTCTGGAGTATGAATGTTTTGAAGGATCTTTCATGTTAAATTTTGGGACAAATTAAATTCTCATGTCTTGTTAATGAGTTTGGACTCAAAAGATTAAGTGATTGAATAGTAATTGTGATTTCAAAAGGGTATAACAAGATGCCAATTTGAGGCTAAGCAGGTGGGTTATCCCCTGCGGAGTAATCTACGTAGGTATATTCTTTATAATATTGAGTGGAGAGTTTCTTTTTTTCCAGCGGGGCATAGGTATTGAGATTTGAATTTGAATCTGGTTGAGAAAGTTGACTTGAGTGTCAAGAGAATGAATACGAGCTTAGTGGATGATTGAGGTATTTTTATGGTTGGCGTTGCATGAGCTTGAGAAGAATTTTTGTTGAATTGACTGTGGTATTATGGCAGTAATAGAGTATGGGTATTGTGAGTTATCGAGTGTTTTAATCTATGGCTTTGAGCCAAGTGGGGGAGCATGTTATTGACAATTCAATTTCATGGTTATATGTTAAAATTTATGTTTGGTCTGGGGCATACTTGTGGATTAGTTATGACTTGCAGAGGTTGATATCGAGGATGACTCGAGTATTGAAATTCCTAAATACGGGTTATATTGCACTTTATGAGTATATGAAAATCATGGGATGAGTGAGTTGTTATTTGAAAGGATGTAGTATGCACGGATTATGAATATTGCATATGTAGTTTAAAACTCAAGAGCTTGCAAGCAATAATGGTACACGTGTGAAGTTGATGAGTTACAAGTGATCCAAGGCTACGTATTGATGCCACACGAATCCTAGCATGTTATCTACTGCAACGAGATTAAAGACACCTCGAGATATGAAGGTGATTGAGTACCCACGAGTAGAATCCATTGAATAATGGGAAAACAAAGAGGCAATATTAATTGAACGAGGCATAATGACGTGAAGTTGTGATATTAACTATAGTCACAAAAATTTATGTTATGATGAGGACATGAAGATAGATTGCACGTTCTTACATCTAGCATTATGAAAATAGTGTATGTTATGGAAAGTTATATGAATGTTATACGGGTATAGCCTAAGGAAATTGTATTTACTAGAAATGTAATTGAGCATGGACTGAAGGGAAAGATGCTAGAAAAAGATCTCTTAAAGTAAAATCGGCACGAAAAGGAATATGCTAAATTTATTGTTGTTGTAAGGACATGAAAGGATGATACTTTACAACATGAGTTGCGGCTAGAAGTGCCATGGCACTTGGGTATGAGAAGGGGCAAAGAAATCCTTGATGAGCATAACCATTTTTCTTCTATTGTCAGGATAGTAGGTACTACTAAGTGTAATTGCAAAAACAAAAACAAATAGAAGTCAAGGCTTCATGAAAATTTGATATGGTGAATTATGATTTCGAGTTGGGGAAATAAATAACTTGTAGTTGTATATGGGCGTGTGTATAATCAGATGGAATAGGGTGCGAATTTATTAAAATCTTCGAGTATCAGGTTCGAGCTTTAGATTTGGGTTTTGCGCCTCAGTGAGGGAGCACCAGAGCAAGTTAATGTCACCTTAAGGGTGATGGTTGAAGAAATAAAATGGAGAAATTTTTATTCATAAAAGAAAGATTAAGGACACATCTTCGATAATATTCCTGATGAAATGAGTAAAATTATCATACAATGCTGGTATAGAGATCACATGCTTGTCACGATCAATAGTTACATTGTTTAATATTGGGGTTATTAAAAGATGTTATCTAATTGTCAAATATTTAATGGGCTATTTGAGTAGATTCTTAAAACTTTGGAGCATGTGTCATTTGAATTAAATTCAATGCAAGGGCGAAAATAAGGAAGTACTTTTATCATATGTTGGACTTAGTAGAACAAATGAAGGTTATAAATGAGGATAAAGTAAATGAACACTTGGCATGAAATGAGGCAAGAAAGGGTTATATTATGCGTATTCCCAAATACGAAATACTTTTGCAAACCAAAATGATGTGCTCCAGTAAGGAGCACGGAGTCATAAAAGAAAAAGAGACTAAATGGTGCAAGTATTATCCTAATAGAATTGTTACTTTGGGAGTTGGAAGCCTATAATCCATGGTAATCAGCCTGTGGTAGGCATAATAACAAATACAATATGAATTTATGCAAGAGAAATATCACAAAGGACATGGTGGTATCTATGAGTTGGTTAAGGTTAAGAAAATAGGAACATGTATACTGATGCTCGAGAATGGATGATAAACTTGCTCCACAAGGAGGAAGTGAAATGAATATTTGCGTAGTGAACTTGTAACATATGATTTTATTCAAATTGATATCTAAAGGAAACTCAAAAGTTACAAGTACAAGTGAAGGTATAAATCACCCACGTGATGGATGGACCTAGCAAGACAAATATCTTGTTAGTATTCGGATGGGATAAAAGAAGTATTATGGAAGGAGTTGGCAACTAGTGAATCAAGGGTCCTATGAGGACAAACTATGCTTAGAAGTAAATTTATATTAATGAGAAAGTCTTCGAATGGAAGAAATAGAATTTTAATGTATGCAAGAAATACTCTTTCACATGCGACTTGGTGTATACATAATATAAAGAGAATACATATATGCATGATAGTAATATGTGTTGTAATATTGTAACGACCTGGCCGGTCGTTTTGAATATTATAGTCCCGTCCCCCCATTTACTTCTCAATTTATGAATTATCGAGTTAGTTGGTTCGGGTCCGGAAGGAATTCGAAATGAAATGAGACACTTAGTCTCATAATTAAAATTTTAAGTTAGAAAAGCGGACCGGATATGGACCTATGTGTAAACGACTTTGGATTTGAATTTTGATGATTTCAATAGCTCCGTATGGTAATTTTGGACTTAGGAGCGTGTCCAGATAAATTTTTGGAGGTCCGTAGAGGAATTATGATTGAAATGCCGAAACTTGAATTTTTGGGAAGTTTGACCGGGGGGTTGACTTTTTGATATCGGGGTCGGAACCAAATTCTGAAAATTGAAATACCTCCGTTATGTCATTTATGACTTGTGCACAAAATTTGAGTTAAATCGGACGTGATTTGATAAGTTCCGGAGTCGGTTGTAGAAATTAGAAATTTCAAAGTTCATTAGGCTTGGATTGGAGTGTAATTCATGGTTTTAGCATTGTTTGAGGTGATTTCAGGGTTCGACCAAGTCTGTATAATATTTTAGGACTTGTTGGTATATTTGGTTCAGGTCCCGAGGGGCTCGGGTGAGTTTTGGATGGTTAACGGATCAAAAATTTGAACTTGAACAACAGCTGGAATTTTCTGATATCTGATGATGTTTTCCTTTTACGCGATCGCGTGAATGCGTCTGCAATCACGTAGGCTTAGTTGGTCAGTGAGGGTTTTGTTCTACGCGATCACGTGGGGATATCTGCGATCGCGTAGGGTTAATGTGAGGCAGTGGCATTTTGTGCTTCGCGATCGTGTGAAGCAGAACGCGATCGCATAGGTCTATGATGTTGTGCTTCGCGATCGTGTGGGAAAGTGTGCGATCGTGTAGAGTAAAATCTGGGCAATGGAAAATTGTTCTTTGCGATCGCGTGGGAAAGTTCGCGATCGCATAGAGCAAATGTCTGGGCAGAGAGGTTAAGTTCTGAAAATAGGACTTCGTCCCATTTTCGGTTTTTGACGGATTTGAGCTCGGGAATAGGCGATTTTCGGGAGTTTTTCAAGGAAAACAACGGGGTAAGTATTCTTAACTCAATATCGGTTAAATTACCCTAATCCATGATTATTTTTATCATTTAATTGGTGAATTAAATTGGAAAGTTTGGAAACCCTCTTAGTTTAAATTGAAGATTTGAGGGTCGAGTTGGGGTCGGATTTTGATAAAATTGGTATGGTTAGACTCGTGGTTGAATGGGCTTCCAAATTTTATAACTTTTGTTGAGTTCCAAGATATGGGCCCCACAAGCGATTTTTGGGTTAAAATTTGGATTTTTATTGAAAATTAGACTTTTCTTATGTAATTAATTCCAATAAATTTTTATTTACTGAAACGAATTATTTGTGACTAGATTTGAGGCATTCAGAGGCCGATTTGCGAGGCAAAGGCATAGTAGAGTAAAGAATTTCACGCTCTGAGGTAAGTAACAGTTTTAAATCTGGTCCTGAGGGTATGTAAATTTTGTGTCATGTGATTATTTTGGAGGTGACGCATATGCTAGCTGACGGGCGTGTGGACGTGAACCGAGGGTATTGTGAGTTGGTCCATCCCGTGAAACTGTAAAGTTGAATAATTTGTTGTTAGTTATATGCTCTCTATGTGTTGAAAACATTTGACTATAAATCATTTTAGAAATCATGCTTAGGCTATGTGATAGTACTGTTGGGACCCACAGAGGGCACATACTTATTGAATCAATTGCTAATTTTTATCTTGTGCTCAGTCATGATTTTAATTGCGTATCATACCTCAGTCTTTCTTGATATTTGTTGATGCATTATGTTATCGTTGTTTGGGATGATCTATGTGATTTCTGAGAGCCCAAGAGACTAGGGAGGTTGAGGACTGAGTAAGGCTGAGGGCCTGTCAGTGAGGTAAGGATATTATGGCACGCGAGTTGTCCGTGCAGATTATGGCGCTTGGGCTGTAGGAGCCCCTCCGGAGTCTGTACACCCCTAGTGAGCGCGGGTACCCATTGAGTGTGAGTGCTGAGGGTTGAGAGCCGAGTGATGAGTTGCGTGACTGTTGCCTGAGAGGATGTACTTGCTTTGCAATTGTTATTGCACTTGATTGCTATCTATCATTGTTGTGAAATCTCTGAAAGATTTTATATCCGAATTACATGAAATTGAACTATATAAAATTGATTTGACTTAAACTGCCGGATTTGAAAGTATGTCTATTCTTTGCTGGAATTACTGAAAGTGAACTGTAACTGTGTAGCTCGTCATTATCTTCAGTTCCTTAGTTATTATTGGTACTTGCTGAGTTGGTTGTACTCATACTACACCCTGAATTTCGTGTGCAGATCCAGATGTTCCCGGACATAGCGGGTGTTGATCATTTCGCGCAGTTAATTTTCACGAGATTCAGAGGTAGCTGCCGTGTTTCGGAGACATTGTCTCTCTTTCCCTATCTCATTGTTTACTGTATTTTGGTCGTAGACTATTATAGACCTTATGTTCCATATTTGTATCCATATTAGATGCTCATGTACTCAGTGACACCAGGTTTTGGGGAGTGTTCGTGTCAGTATTTATGGGATTTTGTATTGTATTAAATTATTGTATTTTCAAACTTAAGAGAAATTTTGGTTTATCGAGATTTTCGGCTTGCCTAGTAACGAGATAGGCGCCATCACAATAGGTTGGGATTTTGGGTCGTGACAAATATAGAGTAACCGGTGTTGGAATGAGCGAGGTATAGATATGCAACTGTTTAAAATAATAAAGAATTATTTGATGCAATTTTGGTATATGCGCAACCATGTGAGACTTAGATATTTTGTTGTTATATGTTGATGAAGTATGTGTGGCTGTGCGAGTCCTAAATAGTTTATTGCTGTACATTGAGCATATATGTATGGTCGTGTGGGGACTAGACATCATATTATGTAAAGATATTTGGTTGTTGAATTATTTTGAAATTAGTGCCCGTGTGGGGGCTAGTTCGGAACAGGTTGAATTATTTGGATGGTCTCAGTTACAGGGGATACTCTGCCAAAACTTTTAAGAATTTAGAGAGTTAGCCAAATTTTGGGGCCTTAAGGAAGTCAAAATTTTGGAAGAATATCTAAGACCCATATGAAGTCAGGAATGATTAAGAATGATGGTTAAGGTTAAAGGAGGATAATGATGTTCCTAATAATGACTTGCAAAACATTCTAGGACGAATGTTCTTAAGTGGGGGATAATGTAACACCCCGAAAAGTTTTGAAGAGTTTTAAGACCATTAAGAAGATTGGCGGGTGCTAGTTATATTAATTCAAGTATGAACAAGACTGATAATTCGAATGATATCAATTGATCATGATAATATATGTATGAGGTGCATCGAGAATGGTTTATGGTCTAAGAAGGGCTCTAAGGCTAAGTCAAGTTGAAAATTATATGATGAGATAAAGTTTCAAGTGAGTTCGAACAAGAACTAACTTCAAACGAGCATAACTCTCAGATATGAAAGGTTTTATGGTGTATAGCCTATCACAAGAAAGGTCTATGTGTCTAGGTTCTAATTCTTTAAACCGTTTGTCATTTGGAGATTCCTACTAGAGGTTATGACCATTGTACTAAAGGGTGGCAGAACAGCTATGCGAGTCTTGTGTAGCCTACGCAGCATAGCAGCGTATCCTACGCACCATTGTGTAGGCAAATCCAGCAACTTCCAACTGAAGGGGAATAGATGTCCACCCTGCGTAGCCTTTGTGCATAGCCTACGCAGCTTTAGGGGCCATTTTAAAGGGGCTGAAACAAGGGGTTTAGAGAGAGAAAATATTAGTTCTTCAACTTGGAATTGATTTCTAGAGAGAAGGAGGAGCTCTTCCACCATATATACACTTCAAGTTAATTTATTTTGGTACAAGGATGATTATATAATATCATTTAGTGATAACACTAATATTATTATGGATCAAATTCATAGGAAATGGGTTGAATCTTCAAGAACACGAAAAAGAGAAAAAGTTAGATTCTTCCACCAAGAGGTAATCCTTTCAGTTGAGATTCATATATATATATATATATATATATATATATATATATATATATCATATTGGTGTATGGGTAGCATGTTTATGAGTTTTATTTGAAGTTCTAATGGGATATTATATAAACCCTAAGGAAGGGTCTTGAAAGTGATATTTTGGGCAAAAAAGAAGATGGATAGTGATGAATTGATATAAAGGGAATTATTTTGAGTTTCTAATGATTCCAATAGACTTGATAACTTAATTGATAAACGAATTGAATAGGGAATCGCCATTTGGACAAGATACAACACTAGTTCTTGAACATAGGATTGTTGGAGAAGACAATGAATAATGACTTAATGATGTTGGGTAATTAACATAGTATTATTAATTACTCCAAATGAGTATTAAATTATAAGAATTGAATTGAATAGGCTAATGGATGAGCCTATTGGATAATTTGGGATGGTTTAAGGTTTGTTGCCAAATTGTGAAGCTTAAAAGGATATTTATGAATCTTTCCGTATTTATTTTGATGTAGTTGGGATATCTAATTGTAGGTATTGAAATGTGGGTGATATTTGGACATTTTAATCAATTGGAGCATTGTAGTATTTTCGGAGCTTGAAGGTTGAGGTAAGTAACTCTTCTAATCTTGGAGCTGAGGGTATGAACCATGATTATACATGTTATGAGGTGACACACATGCAAGGTGACGGGCGCGTGGGCGTGCACCATGCAAACTGTGACTCCTTTAGTCCTGCGGTACTGTGTAATTAACTGAACTTATCAAGTTATGACTCATGTTAGAAATAATGCTTAGGAAAATGTTGGTATTATTGGGACCCACTAAGGTCATTTCTGATGTCAATTTATTTGTTTAAATTGTAACTTCATACTCATTCATGTTCATTTATTTCATATCATCTCTCAGTTTTGTTGCTATTTATTGATTCATCATATCATTATTTTAGGTGTGAGTGATGTTGCTTACATGGCTGGGGAGAAGGTTCTACTCAAGATTTCACCCATGAAGGGTGTGTTGAGGTTCGGGAAGAAGGGCAAGTTGAGCCCTCGGTATATTGGGCCTTTTGAGATACTTAAGAAGATTGGAGAGGTGGCTTATGAACTCGCTTTGCCACCTAGTCTATCAGGTGTTCATCCAGTATTCCATGTATCCATGCTCCGGAAATATGTCGGAGATTTGTCTCATAATTTGGATTTCAGTACCGTGCAGCTGGACGGTAATTTGACGTATGATGTGGAGCCGATCAAAGAGCATAGCATTAGTGAAGGTATAGTAGAGAGGCCAACCAATTGGGGAAGCTACTTGGGAGACGCAGAGCAAATAGCTACACCTATTTGAGACTCCAGGTATAATTCTAAATCCTTTCGAGGACGAACGTTTGTTTAAGAGGGGGAGAATGTTACGACCCAGCCGGTCATTTTGAGTATTACAACCCCGTTCTCCCATTTACTGTTCAATTTATGCTTTTCAGTTGTTACATGACTCGCCAGGGTGATTGGTTCGGGTTCGGTGAGGTTTTGGAATGAATGAGAACATTTAATTCCAATGTTTAAAGCTTATGTTAAAATAGTGCCCGGATGTCGACTTATGTATAAACGACCCCGTAATAGATTTTTGATGATAGCAATAGCTCCGTATGGTGATTTTGGATTTAGGAGCGTGATGTCGCCCAAACTCACACCACTAATTGGGATTGTGAGGCGGTCGATGCAATTATAAATACTTAATGCGAGTTGGGGTCGATTCCATAGAGAGCTTTATGTTGGATTAGGTATATACCTAGTCTAAGTATATGACGTGCCCAAGATTGTACTTCCACATATTCGGTTGTTTATTTTCTACTCCGAATCTTATGCTAATGATGTAATTGTAAAGCTAAGCGATAATGTTTTTGGTATTGTTGTTTTTCAGGTTATAAAAGATCTAGGGTTGTAACTTCCACCTAGTTGGTTACCTAACGAATTGAGAGCTTTAGGGCATGTTTGGTGGGCCAGGATACAATATAGCAATCACATGCGATTACTCACTCTATACCTCTTAGTAGTTTGAGTGATTTTGCCCAATTTAGTTTTCTTAAGTCCAAATGGATATTTCACAAAACAAGTGATAGATGCTCAAGTCGGGTCTTACTATCTCTAGATTCGACCCTATAATTGGGGTTATCAATTTCTTGAGTTTACCCTAATTTATTGTTAGCCAAGTTTTCCTAGACTTAGTCTCTCTTTCTCAAGTAGAGACTAAGTCAATTAGGCATGAATCAATGTTTGCAACCATCAATTCTTAAATTCAAGCAAAAACTAGGCTAAATATTATATACCCAATCATAAATAAGCCCTAAATCAATCACCCATTAAGTATCCATACTAGGGTTGGGTCACAACCCTAGCTAAGGGTTTAGCTACTCATAGAAAATGAAGAAATTAAATAAGACACTAAGATAAAACTCATAATAGATGATTAAGGGAAGAAAATCTAATGTTAAAATGATAAACTATTACAAAGTTACCCAAAACATTAAATAAAAACGGTTATCTATTCGCATGTGTTCTCTACTTAACCTAAATTTGACAAAAAGACCTATTTGTACCCAACTGAAATTGTCGGACAAAATTGCCCCTGCGGAGATTCTGTGACCGCACAATTATGTGTGCGGTCCGCACTTTGACATTAGCTTTACGGGATTCACTTCTGTGAACAATTCTGGGTTGCGGCCGCATTTCTTCAAATTTCGCGGTCCGTACATTTCTGAGTGCGGCCGCACTCTCGATTTTTAGCTTTGACATGCAAGACTTCTGCGGACCGCAAATTTTGGAGTACGGCCGCACTTTTGATTCTACGGCCGCATAATAATGGTGCGGTCCGCACGTCTTCATGACCGCAGAATCCATCTCTCTGAACCTCATCTTCTGCGGCCGCACAATAATTGTGCGGTCCGCACTTTGCGTAGAAATTTTGTCAGAGGCTTCCTCATGTTATGCGGATGCACTCAATATTATGTAGTCCGCATTTTGTTATTTTATCTTTGTTTTGGTCATTGTCCAAAATTACTCCTTCTTGAGTTGATTTTCATCTCGTTGACTCATATTCCAACACTCCTGCAAAAAAGCACATTTCATCAGTTTTCGGGAATACCTTTAAGCAATTTTGAGCTAAAAAGAAGGTAAAAGAATGCAAATAAGTAATCAAAATCCCTACTTATCAACTCCCCCAAAATTAAGTTTTTGCTTGTCCTTAAGAAAATAAGGTAATTGCCACCTCCACAAGAAAAGAGCTATTTCAGATGGCCTAAGGTGAATCAAACACACATCAATTGGGAGCAACAATTACCCATAACATTTATAAATTATCAACAATGCAATGATTTGACTTTTTAAGTACAATAGTTCTAATGAGACACTAGAGTATCAAGAGTTGACTTTATTCATCAAGTAAGCTATCTCTTTTATGTAGGTCATTGTGGATCCCAAACTCCTCCTCCTCTACTCTCCATTAGCATATCTCACTTTAGAATGTAACACTCAATTCAAGGATTGTGAAAAGTTCGCTCATCTCTCTCAAAAGAATGTCACAAGTACGGCTCTAAGTACCATATGCTTTCCCCTCATGTAAATTACCACTAATGTAAGATCACTCGACTTGAAATCATGTAGGGCTTTTTCGGGATGTAATGAAGGCTTTTGGACTAAGGTAGGATTTGTTGGAATATCATCTTTCCTTAAGCACTCCATTTTTTCTTTTTGGCTCATACTTTGTTGACTTTTTGAGTCATTTTCTTTTTCCTCGGGGGAACTAGAGAGACTTAACGTCACTCTTTCTTGGTCATGATATTCATTTTCTCCTTTTTTTTTTGTTTACTCCATGCCTTTCATCCTTGTTTTTCTTTGAATTCCTTCAACTTTTTACTTTATTCACTTTCTTTTTGGCATTTTTCATTTTGTTCTTTCTTTCTTTTCTTTGCCTTCCGTTTTCCTCATTTCTTTCCTCTTCTTTGTACCTTTATATCACTTTCAAACTCCTCGTTTCTCCCCCATACTTATGTTTTAGCCAATTGTTTCTCAAGAATGCCAAGGAAAGATCGGGTGCCAAGAGAGGGTCATTACAAATGGGTATAGGCTCGTAATGTGGTTATTAAATGAAAAGGGCTTAGGCTCAAATGGGCTGACTAGGGATATCACATTGGTAGGCTATGTAAGATTTCAAATTGGATCAAGGAGAGCCTACAATCATTTCTCAAGCCAAGACAAACTTAGAATTTCACCTAGAAAACTATTCGGGGCAAGTTCTAGACTATTAGCACGGGTACTTTGGACATGCAACTAAATATCTCACCTCTCACACTGCTGGATTGCTAAAGAGAACGGAGTTGAGGGCCCACAACAACCCTATTTAAGATTGAAAATCACAAATGGCTCGACTGAACCACTCGATGAATGCTTAAGTCAACACAAGAGTCAAAATGTCACAACTATAGCTATTTTCTGCCAAAAACATATTTTTTAACCATAAGGCCGTAGGTAAATGTGTTGGTACCAAGCGAAGCATGCTTGAGACCCTTTTATTCATTACTACTATTTTTACCTAAACATAAAAAAACGGACTCAGTCCCTTAAGAATGTTGTCACGCCATCCATCGTTGGGAAGAGCCACCCGATTCACACATAACCCACCTTTGGAAAGAACCGTGGCATTAGAAAAACCAAAGGCTTATAGATCACATAAATATAACAAGAAGCTACCAAATCAAAAAGAAGCTATTAAAGTAAATAAAAAGTTATACTACTAAGAAAAACAAACTACAGAAGCTATAAAATAAACTACTGAAAGTAAGACAAATGAATATACAAACCGAGGGGAAATGAATATATACATCAAGGAAAAGGGAGGAATATATACATAACGAAAGAGATAATAAGGATAAAAGAAAAACAGTATTAAAGTTATTATAGGCCAATGTCAATGTCATAATAAACTATCCAAAATAGACCACCCCCATAAACAAATAAGCATTGTCCTCAATGGTTAACAAAAATAAGGACATAGAGTGTAGAGAACTCCCTATATGGTCTCAGTGTGCATGGCATCATCAGCACCCTCTGGATCCTCCAACTGGATTTCATCGTCCTTCGGTCCGGGAATAATGGGGTGACTGAACATCTGGAGCATCCCCTCAGTGGTGTGGGCAGTAGGGTCCGGCTCCTCATACTGACCAGCTGCTGTCTCCAATGCCTCAGGTACTGGTGGAACTACTGGTGCTACTGGTGCTATCTCCATCAGAAGGTCAAGGAGAATATCCCCAGCTGATGTAAGCTTGGCCACCTCGGTGCTCAATCTTTCCACTGATTTTTTTGATGCCTGAGATTTACGCATCTTCTTCACCTGTTCGCCCAACTCCTCAATAGCTCTCCCGTGCGCCACCACTGTATCCATGATAGTCTTCTGATTTTCCAGGATCTTCTTCAAAGTTTCCTCCACTGACAGAGGTACCTGAGGTGTTGCTGGGGTAGAGGACTGTGCTGCAACATCACTATATATGTCAAACAACTTTGAAGTAGTTGTCTGCATCCAGTTGTTGAGACTCGCCAATATCTGGGAGACTCGCAGCGTAGTGAGTTGATATGTGGAAGAGGCATACACTGGCATTGATGTAGATGGTCTAGAAGGTGGAGGTGGTGGTATGTCAGCTGTCTCGGTGGAAGGACCGGCTGCTGTAGAAGGCATGGCAGCTAATTCCCACCTCTACAGAGCATCCCCTCAGTGGTAGTTGCCTTACCCTTGAACTTTGGGTTTCCTAGACCTTGCAAAGTGTACCATGAGAAGGGGTTTTTAGCCCGCACCTTTTGATCAAAACTCCTCGGCTCCACCTTTTCATCCATGAGGTATGTTGTGAGTGTGTTGGGATATGGATAGGAACTTTCACCTCTTTGGACCACCCATGATATATTGGACGACATGATGGAACCCACATTTATTGGGTACCCGGTCATGATGGATGCCACCAAAATTGCTCGGGGGAGGGGAAGATTGTTTTCATTCCGGCTCGGGTCTAAGCGGCTGCACACAAAAGTTTGCCACCCTTTCACTTCAAAATTAAAGGTGGCCCTGGCAATGAGAACCCCCGATGTGATCCATGATAGTGGTGGTCATGGAGCTGCCAATATATCTGCTAGCCAAGGGTGAACTACATCACCCTTAGAGAGCTTTTCCAAGTACTGGACTGGTTCTAACTCTTCGAATCCCAAGTACTGGTTCAGAGTGCACTGATTGAATCTAACTTTCAAATTCCGCACTTTGGTAACTTTGGTACCCTTCTTGATGTGTGCCACATAAGCATAGAATTCTCGTACCAAGTGCTCCTTGGCATCCTTGACACTCTAGGTGAACCACATCCAGCCCTGGCGCTCCCAAAACTGTCTAAGGACATTTCGATTGTGAATATCCAAATCCTTATTTAAGAACTGTCGCTCAAGTGTGAGCGATCTCTGGGACCACCACTCTCTGAACCTTGAGAAGTCCTTCAAACTCACAAACTGATCCTCCCATGCTTCCTTCTTCTTCGACCTTTCTAGGATGCCCACTCGAGTGTCACCTCCTCTACCATCATCCGGGACATCATCATCATCATCATTTATTGCCACTGTTGCCGGAGTAATGGGAGGACTGAGTGAAATGATACTCTGAGAGTATACATATTGTTTTATCACTGAGTTGCATCGCATTGTACATGCACACTTGACATACATGCATAGAGATGCATTTTTCATCATGTTATACGATATCACGTCATTCATGACTTCTCATGCATATTGACATGTAGGCATAGAGATGTATTTTCTCATGCCATTGAAAAAGAAACATTTACCTGTTGAAAGTTTTGAGAAAAATCATAGATCTTAGATTTGAGTTTTACTGTTATACTTAAAAAGAAAATATTTATTTTTTTAGAACTGTATACGAGCTGAGCATTTTATTATTGAGTTATTACTTGTGTTGTTTTAAATTATATTGTTATGAATTGTTGTTGGTTATTGGAGTTGGACTCTGACTTTGGTACACGCTCGTCACTACTTTCAACATAAGGTTAGGTTTGTTACTTATTGAGTACATGAGGTCGGTTGTATGCATACTATACTTCAGCATCTTGCGTGCATATATTGGATGTTGATGTTGTTGTGATCGACGGGAGCTGAATTTGAAGACGCACATGTGTTTTACTCGTAGCTGCCTCTTGTTCATGGTAGCCTTAGATTTATAAAAATCTGTTTATGTACATTTCGAACAGATGATGTATTTATTTCATACCAGCTTTGTTATTTCTAACCTTAGAAGTTCATGATTTGTACTACCAGTCCTTGGGAATTGTATTAGAGTCAGTTAAATATTATGTTTAATCGGATACTTATAAATTTACTTACCTAACAGGTCGGGTTAGGTGCCATCACGACTGGTAGATTTTGGGTTGTTACACCTTGTCAATGATTTTAAGTATAGATATTTATGCGTAACATCTTTTTTAGCTCTATGAAAAATGACATATATAATGGAAAATAAAACAGATGCAACAGTTATTTCGAGAATGGACCAAAACAAAGAATAAGAATCTACTTTAATAGTTTTGACTGATGGCTTTAGTTGCCTCTCCCATTCTTCATAGTCCTTCTTTGAAAAGCCCTCAACTTCATCATGGTTGAGAAAAACCATAATTGCAATCAAAAGTTGTACAACGCTTAGATGCATTCTTGTGATCTTCATCCTATAATAATTTTAAAATATATTATTAGATACAAATAATAGCATAAAATTAAACATAAAAGCTAATAAGAGGAATGAAATATTATGACTTCTGTGCAAATAGCACATGATAATTGATCATATCAAGGATGAAGTTTAAGAAATAAGAGATGAAGTACCTCATTTCTTTTTATGGACAGGGATAATGAATGGTCCTACAAGAATAACACACTTTATATAGGAATCATCGGGCATTTCATATTCCCGTAATTTTATGTTTGCATTGATTTACTTTTATTCGATTGATTCTTACAATTATTCTGTCCATAAATTAACAGATATGTGATTTTCTCCCTAATTTCTTACATATTTATAACACAATTAGCTCTCCGCTAGTTTCGAAGAGGAACACCTTCAAGTTATGTAAATGTGGCTATAACAAAAATCACCTATTCAATATTTCATATCGAACATTTAAATTGAATCTGAAAAATCTTACTCTTTTAAAGGCCAATTATAGATACCTTCCTCGAGTTAACTATAGGCTATAACGCATGTGTCTGGTGGTTCAAACTCTATAATAAAATTATACTCCGTAGTACTTTGAAATAGATGAGTTGCCACTTGATGCTAATAAAGTTTATTTTACACTATTGGCTAAATATCACTTTTTAATAACTTATAAGATCATGATTTTGATACTATCGTATAATATTATATTCTGCAACTGCAAAGATAAAGGGAAGAATCAGAATGATTCAAAAATATTCATTATTAGCCTAGCAATGTCATTTTAGTGCTGCCAAATTGTTGTGTTCTTGTTAGTTCGTGCCAAAGAATCAGAATGATTCCAAAATATTCATTATTTTTTTTTCTTTTCTTCTTTTGCAAATATACCACTAGGCTAGGTGCCTAGTGGGATATATATATATATATATATATATATATATATATAANTATATATATATATATATATAATAAACCAAAAACAAGGATCCAAAGCTTACAATTTGTCCAAAGTCAAATCTAAAAGATGCTACGGTAAAGCTAATAAAATCATAAATGCTGCCTATTATAACAGGTAATAGTCAACTTCAAATATATGATGGTCTATGTATATACAAGCCAAGTGCAAAACCTCAATGTAGCACCTCTAATGCTCTCACCAGGCGCCAAGTTTTGCGTTCCAACGGACAAGGCAAATGTGAAAATTCACGCAACACCATGAACTTTCGGGGTTGACCAAATATCCAAGGAGTATGCAGGTAAGCTGCTAATGAGCTTCTCTTCTCTGTACTTAATGTCTGCAGAATGTACCAAGATAAATGCAGCAAAAGCTGCTAATAGTAGCCAGGATGCACTGCCATGACATCTCCAGATTAGGTATGTAAACATGCCAATACCACTGGATAATATCCTAACAGTACACATATTTACAATGATAGTGAATATACCTTCTAACAACATTGGAACCAGACTAATGCTCACTATATATTTTAGCTTCAAAGACCATTGATATGTATCATAATAGTGAACCAGTTGAAAGTCCAATATGTAGCTAATTTATCCAGTTGTAACTGCATATGTCACGTACTAGTCTAGTATTAGACTTTAGAACCAATTGTGTTATTGTATGGTTAACTGAATCACTTCCTGCTTGCATATACACCTCCATATCCTATTAGAACACCACCAGAATGAGCATGATAGCATGCTAATACCACTGAAAAGTGCCCTAGCAGTCTACAGAATACAAAAATAACAGAGAAGCTAGCACGAATGAAACTGTATTATACCTATCTTTTGCCCTAAAGTTGTTGCAGTATAACCCAATATTGTTGTTGATCCTGTTGTTTGATGGAATTTGATAACCCCCGTTGAAAGCCAATTAGTGAAGTGGAACTCCAAGTAACACCATCAACTGTAAGCAACCAAGAATCCAAGTAAATTCCCAATTCCATGAACAATACTTGTATCTAGTGAAGTCTAAACCAGTAGCCTAATATATTGAAAGCTTGTTATTGTGCAAAGTAATTCACATGCTTGCAATGCCATAACACCTCCAGTTTGGACATGTATACATGTCAATACCACTTAAAATTGCCATGACATTAAAAAGCATACTACTCTGAAACAGAATACCTTCTAAAACTGTTAATTTCCAGCTTTGATCCTTCGTACATTCTTGTCGCAATGGGGTAATATAGTTAATAAACATACTGCTTCAAATTGTATAAAGTTGTACCTGGCAGAAGTAACCTATATGTATATAAAAGAAGCACCTGGTAGTATAATTTGTGACTGTGACTCCAGCAGTAGCCAATACACTAATACACCAATCTAAGTATGTATACTGCCCTTACTTTGCAAGTTTGGGCGTGAATACCACCTGCTAACCTGGCAGTATACGTGCACATGGAATCACCTATCACCAATCAGCTTAGTGAATATAACTGGAAGTAATACATAAGCAGAAGCAAAATCATTAGGACATGCTGTGAATTATCGTTAGTCGTTACAGAAATCGTAAACCTTATTGATTTATCTGTCCACAACCTGCTTGTATGTAAACCTCCATACACTATTACAGAACCACTAGCAATGAGTCAATCTCCAAAATAAGAGGGTGAATATCTTGCTGCGTACAACATTCCAAGCCTTGTACAATAGCCTTAGTCTCAGCTACAACACTAGTTGTTATCCCCAAGTCCACAGCCCTTGCATACATCAAATATCCTTCTTCGTTTCTCACACAAAAACCTAGTGAACTAGGCCCAGGGTTACCTTTTGAAGCTCCATCGGTATTGCATTTGAACCATCATATATACAGCGCTTGCCATGTGATAGCCTGATTATCAATAGTCTGTTTATATCTTTCAAAGTAGCTTATCAAGTCTGGCCAAAGCAATAGCATATTTGATAACCATGGATACCTCACCCTTGCCAAGTAATGCAAAGTTTTGTTAACTTAATGTATGACTCTACTGGTTTATATTATTCCTCCATTCATTCCTGTGTTCCTCCTTTTCCACAACTCCCATGTAATTATGGCTGGCTATACCTGAAACAACAACTTCAATTTTGAGCAACACTTAGTATTCCACCAAGCCCTTATCACTTGTTTTACATGCACCAATGCTATATTAATCCCAGCTGCCCCTAAGAATGTTCTCTAAACCTTATTAGCTGTAGGGCCAGTTAAGAATATGTGCTCAATTGTTTTATCCTTAGGTTGAAGACAACACCAACATCTGGACATAAATATGTAGCCTCGCCTTCTCCATACATCATCAGTAGCCACCTTGTGCCTCCATAATCTCCACAAGAATATTGATATCTTGAATGGCAAACCTTTGATCCACATATTTTTGAACTCCTGATTAGGATTTGCTATATGTCTTTGAATCTGCCAAGCACTCCCCACAGTGAACTTACCAGAAGCCGTTGGCATCCATTATGGCTTATCCTATAATTCTTCACTGCCTCCGTACTGAACATTTAGTTTAATATGCTCAGCAATTTCTTCTGTAAAATTCTGAGAAAGCAACTGTTCATTCCATGTTCCCTCTTGCCTTAGTTCAACCACCTCTTGTAATTCCTCATTAATTGGAAAATCTTGTGGTAATACATGATATAGTGCTTATAATCCTGTCCAATTTCTGTGCCATATATTTGTGGTTCCACTCTTCATTTCCCACAATATTTCATGTTCCACTTATTCCCTAGCTGTCAGCATTTGTCTCCAAACATTAGAGCCTCTTCTAAATTGCACCACTGTTGGTATTTCCTTTTTGCAATACTTATTACACATGAAGTTAGTCCACAAATATTTAGTAGTTCTGAACCTCCACCATAGTTTAGCAAACAAAGCTTTTGATACATCATGGAGAGACCTAAACCCTAAACCACCTACATATTTGGGAAGGCATAGATTCTTCCAGGAAGCCCAATGTCTGCTCCTATCTTCCTGTTTGTTGCTCCAAATAAAACGTGCAAAGATTTCATGCAAGTGGACAAGAATGTTGTTAGGTGGATCCAACACTGATAGTAGGTGCACTGGCATACTTTGCAACACACTGTGTTGCCTTCCCACCAAAAGAGAGAAGTTTTCCTTTCCAAGAATGTAATTTAGCCTTTACTTTCTTTACAAGATCATCATAGTAATCCTTTCTCCTTATAGTGTAGAAGATTGGACACCCTAAATATGTGAATGGGAACTCTCCTCTAGCAAAATATGTAATGTTACCTACTGACCGGCACAAATCATGTGTAATATTGGTATGCATGTAATACGAGATCTTAGCTTTGTTGATCAGTTGTCCTGATATCTGTTCATATCTGCCCAGTATTCCAATGATCTTACTCAGTGAAGGAGGATGAGCTGAGGCAAATATTATTGTCTCATCAGCATATGCCAAGTGGTTCAAATGACACGACCACTTGGACATACCAAATCCAATGTATGACTTGTCTTCAAAGAGCTGATTCAAGGACCAAGACAGTAATTCAACTGAAAGAAGAATAAAGTAGGTGATAAAGGATCTTCTTGCTTTACTCCCCTTGTGGACCTGAAGAAACCTGAAGACTGCTCATTCACCAACACTGAATACTAGTTGTTTGACACCAAATTGCAGACCATATTAATGAAGGCTTCTGCAAATCCCATTCTTCTTAGTAAATGTAACATATATTTCCATGAAATCCTATAATATGTATTTGCCATATCCAACTTAATGACAACATTAGCAGGTTTTCCTCTCAATCTTATGCCAGTGACTATTTCCTGAGTGAGTAGTATGTTTTCAAATATGCTCATCCCTTTCACAAAACCAGATTGATTAAGATATATTAGAGAAGGCAAGAACCTCTCCAATCTATCATGTAGAACTCTAGATTAGGGAAAGAATCAGAATGATTGCAAAATATTCATTACTAGCCTAGCAATGTCATTTTAGTGCTACCAAATTGTTGTGTTCTTGTTAGTTCGTGCCAAAGAATCTGAATGATTCCAAAATATTCATTATTTTTTTCCTTTTCTTCTTTTGCAAATATACCACTAGGCCAGGCGCCAAGTTTTGCGTTCCAACGGACAAGGCAAATGTGAAAATTCATGCAACACCATGAACTTCCGGGGCTGACCAAATATCCAAGGAGTATGCAGGTACGCTGCTAATGAGCTTCCCTTCTCTGTACTTACGAATGTTTGCTGAATGTACCAAGATAAATGCAGCAGAAGCTGCTAATAGTAGCCAGGATGCACTGCCATGACATCTCCAGATTAGGTATGTAAACATGCCAATACCACTGAATAATATCCTAACAGTACACATATTTACAATGATAGTGAATATACCTTCTAACAACATTGGAACCAGACTAATACTCACTATATATTGTATGGTTAACTGAATCACTTCCTGCTTGTATATACACCTCCATATCCTATTAGAACACCACAGGAATGAGCATGATAACATGCTAATACCACTGGAAAGTGCCCTAGTAGTCTACAGAATACAAAAATAACAGAGAAGCTAGCACGAATGAAACTGTATTGTACTTATCTTTTGCACTGAAGTTGTTGCAGTATAACCCAATATTGTTGTTGATCCTGTTATTTGATGGAATTTGATAACCCCCGTTGAAATCCAATTAGTGAAGTGGAACTCCAAGTAACACCATCAATTGTAAGCAACCAAGAATCCAAGTAGATTCCCAATTCCATGAACAATAATTTTATCTAGTGAAGTCTAGACCAATAGCCTAATATGTTGAAAGCTTGTTATTGTGCAATTTAATTCACATGCTTACAATGCCATAACACCTCCAGTTTGGACATGTATACTTGTCAATACCACTTAAAATTGCCATGAAATTAAAAAGCATACTACTCTGAAACAGAACACCTTCTATTACTGTTAATTTCCAGCTTTGATCCTTCATACATTCTTGTCGCAATAGGGTAATGTAGTTAATAAACATACTGCTCCAAATTGTATGAAGTTGTACATGGCAGAAGTAACCTATATGTATATAAAAGAAGCACCTGGTAGTATAATTTGTGACTGTGACTCCAGCAGTAGCCAATACACTAATACACCAATCTAAGTAAGTATGTATACTGCCCTTACTTTGCAAGTTTAGGCGTGAATACCACCTGCTAACCTGGCAGTATACGTGTACATGGAATCACCTATCACCTATCAGCTTAGTGAATATAACTGGATCCCAGTAATTTGGATGTTCTAACATATGGTAAGTAATACATAAGCAGAAGCAAAATCATTAGGACATGCTGTGAATTATCGTTAGTCATTACAGAAATCGTAAGCCTTATTGATTTATCTGTCCACAACCTGCTTGTATGTAAACCTCCATACACTATTACAGAACCACTAGCAATGCGCCAGTCTCCAAAATGAGAGGGTGAATATCTTGCTGCGTACAGCATTCCAAGCCTTGTACAATAGCCTTAGTCTCAGATACAACACTAGTTGTTATCCCTAAGTCCACAGCCCTTGCATACATCTAATCTCCTTCTTCGTTTCTCACACAAAAGCCTAGTGAACTAGGCCCAGGGTTACCTTTTGAAGCTCCATCGGTATTGCATTTGAACCATCATATATACGGCGCTTGCCATGTGATAGCCTGATTATCAATAGTCTGTTTATATCTTTCAAGGTAGCTTATCAAGTCTGGCCAAAGCAATAGCATATTTGATAACCATGGATACCTCACCCTTGCCAAGTAATGCAAAGTTTTGTTAACTTCATGTATGACTCTACTGGTTGATATTATTCCTCCATTCATTCCTATGTTCCTCCTTTTCCACAACTCCCATGTAATTATGGTTGGCGCTACCTGAAACAACAACTTCAATTTTGGGCAACACTTAGTATTCCACCAAGCCCTTATCGCTTGTTTTACATGCACCAATTCTATATTAATCCCAGCTGCCCCTAAGAATGTTCTCCAAACCTTATTAGTTGTAGGGCCAGTTAAGAATATGTGCTCAATTGTTTCCTCCTTGGGTTGAAGACAACACCACCATCTGGACATAACTATGTAGCCTTGCCTTCTCCATACATCATCAGTATCCACCTTGTGCCTCCATAATCTCCACAAGAAGATTGATATCTTGAATGGAAAACCTTTGATCCACATATTTTTGAACTCCTGATTAGGATTTGCTATATGTCTTTAAATCTGCCAAGCACTCCCCACAGTGAACTTACCAGAAGCCGTTGGCATCCAGTATGGCTTATCCTATAATTCTTCACTGCCTCCGTACTGAACATTTAGTTTAATATGCTCAGCAATTTCTTCTGTAAAATTCTGAGAAAGCAACTGTTCATTCCATGTTCCCTCTTGCCTTAGTTCAACCACCTCTTGTAATTCCTCATTAATTGGAAAATCTTGTGGTAATACATGATATAGTGCTTATAATCCGGTCCAATTTCTGTGCTATATGTTTGTGGTTCCACTCTTCATTTCCCACAATATTTCATGTTCCACTTATTCCATAGCAGTCAGCATTTGTCTCCAAACATGAGAGCCTCTTCTAAATTGCACCACTGCTAGTATTTCCTTTTTGCAGTACTTATTACACATGAAGTTAGNACCTGGCAGTATACGTGTACATGGAATCACCTATCACCTATATTCTTAGTAAATATAACTGGATCCCAGTAATTAGGATGTTCTAACATATGGTAAGTAATACATAAGTAGAAGCAAAATCATTAGGACATGCTGTGAATTATCGTTAGTCATTACAGAAATCGTAAACCTTATTGATTTATCTGTCCACAACCTGCTTGTATGTAAACCTCCATACACTATTACAGAACCACTAGCAATGAGTCAATCTCCAAAATAAGAGGGTGAATATCTTGCTGCGTACAACATTCCAAGCCTTGTACAATAGCCTTAGTCTCAGCTACAACACTAGTTGTTATCCCCAAGTCCACAGCCCTTGCATACATCAAATATCCTTCTTCGTTTCTCACACAAAAACCTAGTGAACTAGGCCCAGGGTTACCTTTTGAAGCTCCATCGGTATTGCATTTGAACCATCATATATACAGCGCTTGCCATGTGATAGCCTGATTATCAATAGTCTGTTTATATCTTTCAAAGTAGCTTATCAAGTCTGGCCAAAGCAATAGCATATTTGATAACCATGGATACCTCACCCTTGCCAAGTAATGCAAAGTTTTGTTAACTTAATGTATGACTCTACTGGTTTATATTATTCCTCCATTCATTCCTGTGTTCCTCCTTTTCCACAACTCCCATGTAATTATGGCTGGCTATACCTGAAACAACAACTTCAATTTTGAGCAACACTTAGTATTCCACCAAGCCCTTATCACTTGTTTTACATGCACCAATGCTATATTAATCCCAGCTGCCCCTAAGAATGTTCTCTAAACCTTATTAGCTGTAGGGCCAGTTAAGAATATGTGCTCAATTGTTTTATCCTTAGGTTGAAGACAACACCAACATCTGGACATAAATATGTAGCCTCGCCTTCTCCATACATCATCAGTAGCCACCTTGTGCCTCCATAATCTCCACAAGAATATTGATATCTTGAATGGCAAACCTTTGATCCACATATTTTTGAACTCCTGATTAGGATTTGCTATATGTCTTTGAATCTGCCAAGCACTCCCCACAGTGAACTTACCAGAAGCCGTTGGCATCCATTATGGCTTATCCTATAATTCTTCACTGCCTCCGTACTGAACATTTAGTTTAATATGCTCAGCAATTTCTTCTGTAAAATTCTGAGAAAGCAACTGTTCATTCCATGTTCCCTCTTGCCTTAGTTCAACCACCTCTTGTAATTCCTCATTAATTGGAAAATCTTGTGGTAATACATGATATAGTGCTTATAATCCTGTCCAATTTCTGTGCCATATATTTGTGGTTCCACTCTTCATTTCCCACAATATTTCATGTTCCACTTATTCCCTAGCTGTCAGCATTTGTCTCCAAACATTAGAGCCTCTTCTAAATTGCACCACTGTTGGTATTTCCTTTTTGCAATACTTATTACACATGAAGTTAGTCCACAAATATTTAGTAGTTCTGAACCTCCACCATAGTTTAGCAAACAAAGCTTTTGATACATCATGGAGAGACCTAAACCCTAAACCACCTACATATTTGGGAAGGCATAGATTCTTCCAGGAAGCCCAATGTCTGCTCCTATCTTCCTGTTTGTTGCTCCAAATAAAACGTGCAAAGATTTCATGCAAGTGGACAAGAATGTTGTTAGGTGGATCCAACACTGATAGTAGGTGCACTGGCATACTTTGCAACACACTGTGTTGCCTTCCCACCAAAAGAGAGAAGTTTTCCTTTCCAAGAATGTAATTTAGCCTTTACTTTCTTTACAAGATCATCATAGTAATCCTTTCTCCTTATAGTGTAGAAGATTGGACACCCTAAATATGTGAATGGGAACTCTCCTCTAGCAAAATATGTAATGTTACCTACTGACCGGCACAAATCATGTGTAATATTGGTATGCATGTAATACGAGATCTTAGCTTTGTTGATCAGTTGTCCTGATATCTGTTCATATCTGCCCAGTATTCCAATGATCTTACTCAGTGAAGGAGGATGAGCTGAGGCAAATATTATTGTGTCATCAGCATATGCCAAGTGGTTCAAATGACACGACCACTTGGACATACCAAATCCAATGAATGACTTGTCTTCAAAGAGCTGATTCAACTAACAAAATGAATAAAGTAGGTGATAAAGGATCTTCTTGCTTTACTCCCCTTGTGGACTTGAAGAAACTTGAAGACTGCCCATTCACCAATACTGAATACTAGTTTTTTGACACCAAATTGCAGACCATATTAATGAAGGCTTCTGCAAATCCCATTCTTCTTAGTAAATGTAACATATATTTCCATGAATTCCTGTCATATGTATTTTCCATATCCAGCTTAATGACAACATTGGCAGGTTTGTCTCTCAATCTTATGTCAGTGACTATTTCCTGAGTGAGTAGTATGTTTTCAAATATGCTCTTCCCTTTCACAAAACCAGATTGATTAAGAGATATTAGAGAAGGCAAGAACCTCTCCAATATATCATGTAGAACTCTAGACATTACTTTATTGATAAAGTTGCTCAGTCTTATTGGTCTTAAGTCTGAGAAAGTCTGCACCCTTGGTTTCTTTGGTAGCAGCACAAAATTAGTATGAGTAATAGACTTTGGCAAAGGTTCACCACCATAGAAATGCAGAATCATATTATGTATGTCATAGCCAATTACTTTCTAGCACTCTTGATAAAATAGTATAGTAAAACCATAAGGACCACTGGCACTATCTCCACTTAGCATAAAAACTGCATCATTAACTTCCTCTAGTGTTGGAAATCTACACAACTCCAAGTATTGTTCCCCAGTAACCATAGTAGGTACATTCTCCAGCATGGAAAAATCTATAGGATTCGCTTCATTAGTGAACTGATTTTGATAGAATTCAACTGCAGCATTGGCCATTTGTTCTTGATCTTCCAATTAATTGCCATTTCCATTCTGGATCCTTTTCAGTTGTAACTTCTTTCTTTTGCCATTAACATGGTTGTGGAAGAAAGTAGTGTTCCTATCACCCTCTGCAAACCGCGTCATCCCAGCTTTATGCTTCCACCATTGCTCCTCTATACTCAAGTATTTTTTCAATTCTACATGAGCTTGTTGAAGGACTATTCTATTCTCAATTGTTGGCTCTTCCTCAAACAACATCTCTTTGAACTTCACAATGTCTTCCAGTATTTCGAATTGCTTGAAAATGCCTCCAAAGGTATCCCTACTCCATTTAGATAATGCTGACCTTACCCTCTTAAGTTTATGTTTGAACATAAAAAAATGGATCTCCAATGAAGTCAGCATTCCAATTTTGCCTTACCACTCGATAAATGTAGCATGTTTTGTCCAGAAATACAAGAATCTGAAAGGCTTTACAAAGTTTGTGGTTTGTTCCCCACAAGTCATTAGCAATGGTGCATGATCTGAACCTGTCTTGATTAAGTGTTCCACTTCAGTTGTTGGAAACAGGTTTTGAAATTGTAAAATGACAAAAATCCTGTCCAATCTCTTAAAAATACACTCTGAATTAGGTCTACCACTCCACCATGTAAATGGGTTTCCTTTATAATCATGATCAAACAAACCACATGAGTTTACACAAAAAGCAAAGTCCTCATATTTAGGTGGATGTACTGGAAGCCCCCTATCTTTTCATCTTCATGTAGTATCACATTAAAGTCACCTCCCACCAACCAAGGTAATTCCATGTCACATGCTAAACAATACAAGTTATCCCATAATTCTAGTCTCTCCACAGAGGAGCATTTTGCATACACAAAGGTCATCATAATGTGCTGGCTAATATCATGGTGGAACACCCTTACAACCACTTGTTGAGCAGTTTCTGTAACCAACTCCCATTCAACCACAGAGTTGAAGAACAACCATATCTTCCCATTCAAATTTGAGAAGGTTGTTTCCATGTTCAATATGATCCTATATCTTTGAAGATGCCTTGGTTTTTGAAAAGGCTCCATTAGTGCTATCACACAGAAATTGTGATCCCTTTGCATATTGATCACCCTAGGGAAGGTCTGATGAGTATTGACAGACCTAATGTTCTAAATTAAGGACTTGATCATCATTTAGTTTGCGAGGCAGCCCTTATGGGCAGGATTCTTTTTGGATGAGGAATATCTTTAGTTTTGCCATTTTTCCTTCCTTTTTTACCAGTCATATCTCCAGCTCTGGGTGATTAATTTGCTTCCCTTGCTACTGCGTTAAAGTTTTCTACTGTTGATTCATCCTCCCCTTATTTCCCACATTTGTCTTGATCAGTTGTTACGTGCTGAGTCTCTCCTGGTGTAACAGTATGTGTAACCAGTTCATGCAACACTTGAATAGGGGACTTCGAAGGAACTTTTAGTTGAATGTGTAAGGGAACCCCAGTTGCAGAAACACACGCTATTGGAGTTATCTCATTGAATCTGATTGATGAGGTACCATAGAAACTTTTGGCTCAACTCCAGTTGTTTCTTCTAGCAACATTTCATTTTGAATTCCAGTTCCAAAGATTTCTGACGGGTTTTGTGATTGAATTCATTGGGGAGTATACCGTTTCAGTTATGGCCAGGTGTTGTCCATCAACAATTTTAGAGTCTTCCTTGTTTGATTTTTGATGCACGTCTGCATTAACATTCCTAATCTTCTCACTTGTTGTAACTCCCTGATGTGAACCTTCATCATTGGATATAAGCTCTCCATTTGGGCAAGGGTTTGCTTTAGTTATGTTGTTCACTTGGGTTGCCTGTTGTAGTATTGTGTTAGATCTCTGATCTTCTACTTATAATCTTTTATTTGCCACACAACTGTACTCAGACTCCTGTACTTCATCACCCCTTAGTTGTATGTAATTTCTAATAGCTCCAGTAGACTTAGGTGATTCCACACAGGTCTGAGAAGGTATCTCCAGACATGTATGGTCTAGGGTCACATTAAGAGATTTCTTGTATTTTCCAAAGATCCTTTGGACCCGGCCCATTGTACTTTCCTTTGTATCCACAACTTTAAGCATTGTGGCATAGGATCCTGGGTCATAGTCAATTCTGTACCCTTAATAGTGGAGCTGGAATTAGCAATAGGCCCCTTATGTTGCTTCCCCTGATTATGATTGGATTTATATGTTTGTTGCTTCTATTGTGGGGCTTTGTTCTTGTTATTCTCTTTCCCATAAGAGTTATTAAGCACAGGAGTTTCACCTCCAATAATTGTCTCTAATTGACTGTTGGCATTTGTGGCATTATCATTTTGTGAATTCCAAACGAGCTGAACAGTTGGTCTTTTAGCAATGCATACTGGTTGTTTCTTCTTGGTGTTATTCTGTACAATTCCTTTGAATTTATTATTTTTTTGTGTTTGCCATTATTCTTGTGAAGAATTTGCCTTTATGTTCTGCCTTTATTCCCTGTCATGTGGTTGATCTTTTTTGTGCGTGTTTTGCAGTTAGTGGTGAGAGTGCTGCCTTTGATGTACTGCTAGATTTTGTTGTTCTAGTGGTTGCTCTTGTTTTTGTACAGTTGAAGTGGACTTCTCTTGCTGCATTATTTCTTCATTGGTTATTCCAGATGCTTTCTTGTTTTGTTTCTCATCCTGTATGGATTTTGCTGGGCATGTATGAATTGTATGTTCTAGGTGTCTACAGTAGGATCAGTAGACAGGTAAGCTCTCATATTGTATTTCCAACCATTGACCATCACCATTTTCATCTTGATTTTTATCATACCCTAGCCAAACATGTTGAGGTCTTTCTTTCGTTAAGTTAATCTGCATTTTCACCTTAGCAACATTGCCTCTTGTTTTTTGAAATGAAACTAGATCAAGGAATAATGTTTTTCCCACATGAGACAGTAATGGTGTAAGGATTTCCATGTTGTAAAGATGTCATGGCAATTCTGGAATGATAATCCAAACTGGTACTATTGGAGAGTCTTTATTGGGATTAAAGAGAGGTGTCCAAGCTTCAAGTTTCATCATTTGGCCTTGAATGTACAAGAATTATTTATTCCACACTGTTGCATGATCATATTCATTGTCCAAGCTTGAATTTTTTACTTGTTCTTTGGTTCCTGCAGGAAACTGTAGTTTGTTGTTAATTTCAGGGTGTAATGTGCTAGAAGGAGGAAATTGTGGTACTTGGCTTGTGTTGATTAGTTCTTCTAGTAGGTCGATCAAAATTGGCAGAGATTTTAGGTTGGGTTTTTATTGGATTGGAGCGGAAACTACTGAGCTGCTGATGGGTAGTTTTGGATGTGAATTCTCCATTTTTGGCATCCTGTGACACAACTTGTTCTATGTCCCTGTGTATCTTCGTTTTGTTAATAACATTGCTCAAGTTTGGAGCAGTAAGTTCACCTTGGTTTAGCACAGCCTGAATCACAGGATCAACATGTTCTTGCCCCGTTGAGGTGGCTGAGGGTGACTGTCTTTGAGCGTTTGTCATATGTTCTTATAAATTGGCATTTTGTCGAGCAGAAGGCGGATTAGCTGTGATGACCCAAAAGGTCATCTTATGTTTTAGAACTCGAATCTGCACTCTTAAGCCTTAAAATCTAATTTTTACCTTCCTTGATTTGCGTGTGTAGTCCGGGCATGTTTTCGGAAAGCTTTTATGTTGAAAATTGACGAAAATAAGAATTTATGCCCTAAAAGTTACTTTTAGTTGACTTCGATCAACAATTTTAGTAAACAGTCCCGGATCCATGTTTTGACGGTCCCGGTGGGTCATGAGACCTGGGCTTATGCCCATAATCGAATTCGGAGGTCCCTAGCTCAAGTTATGAATTTTTGATTAAAATTAAAAGTTTGAAAATTATTTGTTTTTAAGAATTGATTGATATTTGGCATTGTTAGTATCGGGTCCGTATTTTAGTTTCGAAGCCCAGTACAGGTTCATTATGATATTTAAGACATGTCTGTGAAATTTGGTGAGAAACAGAGTTAATTTGACGTGATTCGGACGTCCAGTTTAGAAAATAGAAATTTTAAAGTGTTCTTGAGAACTTCATTTGATATAGTACTAAATTCGGAGTTCTAGGTGTTATTTTGGCGATTTGATCGCGCGAGCAGGTCCGTATGATATTTTTAGACTTGTGTGCATGTTTGGTTTGGAGCCCTGAGGGCCCAGGTGAGTATCAGATAGGCTACAGTGTGATTTGCACTTAGAAAATCTGAGATTGTGCTGCAGCAACTGTTCTGGTGTGCCCTTCTTCGCGTCCGCATAGGTAGTGTCTCGAACGCGAAAGGTAAAATCGGGGCAGGGGAATTTTCTTCTTCGCGAACGCGAAGGACTGGTCGCGAATGCGAAGCGTTGGGGGTGGTACCCTTCGCGAACACGATCTGTCTCACGTGAACACGATAGTTTAAGGGGCCTAGGGGAGGGGGTCATGTTCATCTACGTGAATGCTTCCACTGGGTCGTGAATACGAAGGCTTGGGGGAGCTGCCTTACGCGAACGCGTAGAGATACTCGCGATCGCGAAGGCCTCAGGCCGCTGTGCATCGCGATCGCGACAGGCCTCTCGCGAACGCGATGAAGGCCTGTCCAGCGACTTAAAATAGACTCTAAACACGGGTTTGAGCCATTTCTTCAACATTTTTCAAGAACCAAACGAGTAGAGGTGATTTTTCAAGAGCCATTTCTTCCCCCCCAAATTGTTGGTAAGTGATTCTAAACCATTTTCTTTCAATTATCCATTACATTTCTTGAATTATCAACCTAAAATCTAGAGTTTTCATGGTAGAATTAGGGGTTAGGGTAGAAATTAGGGATTTCGGGAATTTAGGTATTTAGACCTCGATTTGAGGTCGGATTCCAAAACTAATTACATTTTCGGGCTCGGGGTGAATGGGTAAAAGGATTTTGGTCCGAACCTCAGGTTTTGACCAAGCGGCCTCGGGGTCGATTTTTCGACTTTTTTGGAGGAAACAAAATTTGGAAAATTTAATTTATGAAATACAATTGATTCCTTTAGCAATATTTGATATTATTGAGTCATTTTTGAATAGATACGAGTGGTTTGGAGGTGAATTCCAAAGAAAAAGTTGTGATTGAGAATTAAGTGGCATTCAGAGCAAGGTATGTATTATGTCTAACTTAGTCTTGAGGGAATAGGTATTATGTGAGTATTTTCTACGTGTTTTGTTCTTGAATACGATGTATAGTTGAGGTGACGAGCATCTATGCGTTGTGGTCGAGTCATAGCATGCGAGTGAAATTCTATTCTTGCAAATTTGTAGTCTTAAATCTTGTTATCCATGCTTATTGTTGTTGTTGAAATATTGGGAGACTTTTATCCGGTTCTACCAAGGTTGATAAAATTGTGAATATTTATTCAAGGTTAAGATGTTAAATTGTGAAAGTAATCATTGATGAAATATTGATTTCTTTGTGAAACTTCTCTGTATCCGTTGTTATTGATTCTGTTAATTATGAGGAAGAGTGTAAAGCATGAAAGGTGATGCCGTGCATGATTTATTTATATTGTGAGGAAGAGTGTAAAGAACGAAGGGTGATGCCGTGCATGATTTATTTACATCGTGAGGAAGAGTGTAGAGCACGAAGGGTGATGCCGTGCGTGATTTATTTATATGGTGAGGAAGAGTGTAACGCATGAAGGGTGATGCCATGCATGAATTAATTATATTGTGAGGAAGAGAGTAAAAGCACTAACGGTGATGCCGTGCAGTCTTATTTATGATATGGTGAGGTTGAGAGTAAAAGCACGAAGGGTGATGCCGTGCAGTTTGCCTTGCTGTTTCAATTGCTCAATTCATTTAAGGATTTTCGGTTTAATTCTGCCTTTTCATTATTCTCACTCTTTATATTGTATTCCCCCACTATATGTTCCCTTCCCATTATTTCTGCATTATTTCTTTATTTACTGTTGTTGCCACTAACTTGATTGTACTGTTCAGGTCATATGTGGGTGTCTTGTGCTAGCCTCGTCACAACTTCGCCGAGGTTAGGCTCGACACTTATCAGTACATGGGGTCTGTTGTACTGATGCTGCAATTTGCACTTTCTGTGCAGACTTTAATACCGGTTCGGGTTGATCGAGATTTTTGCTATTGGTCCACTGTCCGGAGACTCAAGATAGATCTGTCGGCGTTCACAGACCTTGAAGTCCCCGCCTATCTTTTCTGTTCTACTGTTTCATTCATTCAGACAGTTGTATTTCTTTCAGATTATTACTTGTAGTAAATTTTAGAATGCTCGTGAATTGTGACTCCAGATCCGGTTGGTAGTAATTTATATAGTTTTATGATATTCCGTACTTATTATATTTTATCTTAGTTAATTATTGCTAATTATTGAATGGAAATAAGAAATTGGTTAAGTATTCTCTAATGTTGGCTTGCCTAGCAAGTGAAATGTTAGGCGCCATCAAGGTTCCGTCGGTGGGAAATTTTTGGTCGTGATAGTTGGTATCAAAGCCCTAGGTTACATAGGTGTCACGAGTCACGAGCAAGCTTAGTAGAGTCTGAAGGATCGGTACGGAGACGTCTGTACTTATCTCTCAGAGGCTATGAAGTTTAGGAACAATATCACCTCTTTCATTCCTTATCGCGCGACAATGATTTTTCTTGAAACCTATATCTCACATTCCTTTGTATCTACTCGTGTATGACATTGCGCCCTTAGTATCAGTTGTGCATCGACGGTTCGTGATGCCGCAGATGAACTACGATGGAGCCAGAGATGCTCAAACATTTCCTCAACGTGTGGTTTTTGACTGAAGATGCGGACGTATAAAGAGATCACCCAGTAAATAATGTGGGGGTACAACATACCTTGGCATCTGGTTGATTTATACGAGTTGTGAAGGTTAATATTGTGGACCATCGGATGTGGTGAACTATGACTTCGCTCCGAGTGCGGGAGTCCACTATCAACGAATGGATTACGAGTCATGTGCTATATCAGTTTTGGCTTGAAATGTATATATGTGATACTGAAAGGTTCTCCTAAAAATTTACATGTGTTTAAGGCCTGAGATTTTGTAGAGGATAAGGTTGGGACTTGCGGTATGTCCGCCTCTGTAATAATCTTATACTTCAGTACCAAAGGAGTTAGAGAAACAACATTAAATTTACAGAAGGTCTACTCGGTGTGGACATCATGATTGTAGATTTTGGGGTGCTTCGGAGGAAGTACAGTGGTTGACGAGATTCTGGACTAAGAATTGTCGGTATGGAGCTCTACTTTTGTGATCATTGTATATAAATAGGGGTAAAGTTTACCCCAAAGAAGAATTAAAGAGTATGTTAAGAAATGGGTCAGCCCAACAGTGTTGAGTCAGCATAACAAAAGAAGAAATTGGCCTTGGGAGAGATAATTCTCCACAGGTGTCTGTGGCAAGCCTATGAAGAGGGCAGACCAGCCAATACAACACCACCCACTTGGCTCGGTTCTTAGAAATACTTTTGAAAGAGTTTGTTTCCCGGACTCTCCGTAATGCATGGCGCATAGGGTTTGAACGATTGCGTCAGGTCACCATGACAGTGTCATAATACGATATCAGGTTCAATAAGTTAGCCCATCATATTCCTACTTTTCTTCCTACAACCAGAGAGTGAGTCCACAGACTCATTAAAAGGACTTAATTATGATCGTAAAATTTTGTATGACTCAAGAGCTACAGACTGATACTTCATTTACACTAGTGGTAGAAATTGCCAAGATATTAGAACGTGTTCGGAGTGAGAAAACTAAGGAGACCAAGATGTCTCGAGGTTCTGGGGGATTCAGTGGATTCTACTCTGTAGGTAAAAATCATTATGGCAGGGGCTTGGGCAGTCGGCCATCCCGGTCCGCACATCGGATTACCCGGGGTGCTCCTATAAGTTCTTGTAATGCACCACCGGCATGAGTTTCCTACAATGGTTATTCCAGTTATCTGGCACAGACTCAATATGAGCAGCCAAACCCCGCAAAGGGGTGTTATGAATACAGCGATACTAGGCACATCATGAGAAAATTGTCCCAAACTTGGGAGAGGCATATTTCATCAAAGCACTCAGGCTACGTGCCCCATTACAGTTACTACACTACCCACACGATCAGTTAAGGGTGGAGGACAGGTGGGTAGAAGGCATCCTAGAGGTGGAGACCCAGCCGTTGTTATATTAGTTTTATGGTACGGTGGAGGTCGTTACATCAGATGGTGTCATTATAAATACGACCTCGATTTAAAATAAAATAATTTCCTTAACTTGATTCGGTTCTGAGTATCAAGATGAGTCCTCCTATTATGCTCCACTTATGAGTGAGCTTCGTAATTCTATAATCTACTTATGTGTTTACTTCTGTTGGGAGGTTTTATGGAGATAACTACACCTATCATTCCATGATGAACTCTAATAAGATCTGTGAGGCTAAAGGTGCCTTTCTGGTACTTATTTCAGTATATTTTAATGTATTTTCGGATAGTTAATTACAAATTATTAATTATATGCCCTACCAGTGTGGGGTTCATTATGTATTGTGATTTTGTTTAACGAAAGTTATTTAAAAGGAGAAAGTGGAAAGTTTGGCAAGATGTACATATTACTTGTGATTCAGAACTGAGGCCGAGATCCTCGTTTAAGACCAGATTGATCCAGAAGGGTGCCCCATTTAGATGGACAGACGAGTGTGAGTTGAGCTTTCTGAAGCTCAAGACCGCTTTGACTACAATGCTAGTGTTGGTATTACCCACAGGTTCAGGATCGTATACGGTATATTGTGACGCCTCTCACATTTGGCTTGGTGCAGTATTAATGCAAGATGGCAAGGTAATTACATATGCGTCTCGGCAATTGAAAGTTCACGAGAAGAATTATCCTGTTCATGACTTAGAATTGTCAGCCATTGTTCATGCGTTGAAGATTGGGAGGCATTACCTCTACGGTGTCCATGCTTATTGTTGTTGTTGAAATGTTGGGAGACTTTTATCCGGTTCCACCAAGGTTGATAAAATTGTGAATATTTATTCGAGGTTAAGATGTTAAATTGTGAAAGTAATCATTGATGAAATATTATTTTCTTTGTGAAACTTCTCTGTATCCGTTGTTATTGATTCTGTTAATTGTGAGGAAGAGTGTAAAGCACGAAGGGTGATGCCGTGCATGATTTATTTATATTGTGAGGAAGAGTGTAAAGCACGAAGGGGTGATGCCGTGCATGATTTTTTCTATCGTGAGGAAGAGTGTAAAGCACGAAGGGTGATGCCGTGCAGTTTTCCTTGATGTTTTAATTGCTCAATTCGTTAAAGGATTTCCGGTTTAATTCTGCCTTTTCATTATTCTCACTCTTTATGTTGTATTCCCCTACTGTATGTTCCCTTCCCATTATTTCTGCGTTATTTCTTTATTTACTGTTATTGCTACTAGCATGATTATACTGTTTAGGTCATATGTGGGTGTCTTGTCCTAGCCTCGTCATTACTTCGCCGAGGTTAGGCTCGATATTTACCAGTACATGGGGTCGGTTGTACTGATGTTGCACTTTGCACTTTCTGTGGAGACTCTTATACCGGTTCAGGTTGATCGAGATTTTGTTATTGGTCCGCTGTCCGGAGACTCGAGGTAAAATTGTCGGCGTTCATACACCTTGAAGTCCCCGCCTATATTTTCTATTCTACTGTTTCTTTCATTCATACAGTTGTATTTCTTTCAGATTATTACTTGTAATAAATTCTAGAATGCTCGTGAATTGTGACTCCAGATTCGGGTGGTAGTAATTTATACAATTTTATGATATTTCGCACTTATTATATTTTATCTTAGTTAATTATTGCTAATTATTGAATGAAAATAAGAAATTAGTTAAGGATTCTCTAACGTTGGCTTGCCTAGCAAGTGAAATGTTAGGCGCCATCACGGTCTCGTCGGTAGAAAATTTCGGGTCATGACATTAGCATTTGCATATATCTGATGTTGTAATGTTGTGACTAATGCCTCATTGTAGTTGTTGCTTATTGGGATATATGTCCAGATCTATTGGAGTCGTTTGTCATTGTTGTTGAGCAATTCGCACAGCTGTATACACCGCCGCGACCATTTGGGGTTCGTCAGCTTTGGTCGTGTGGTCGGAAACGAGGCTCCCCGCGGTGGTGTTGGTTGATACTCGCTGTGCCGATGGTATTTGAGGTGGTGAACTTTCTCCATGGCTTGGTTTCAATTGATTTAACCCTGGAACGTGAATATTATTTTCAGTTGTTTCTAGGCGATGTTTTGGTAAGTTGGCACTTCCACCATTGTTGAGTTCTGTAACCGCTGGTGAAGAAATGATAGGGACGCCTACCAGTTGGTCGTGCACGATGCTGGTGTAAATTATTTGGACTGGTCCGGTGGTTTTTCAGCACCGTACGAGGGAGCAGTGACCATTGTTACCGTCGAAATCACTGAGATGGGAGTTTTAGAAAGCGGCGGCGGCTTAAAAAATTTTCAAATATTCATTATTTAATTCTATTTTTCACGTTGATTTCCTTTCACTTTATCAGATTGATTCTTCTTAACAAATATTGAATTTTTATTCTAATATTTTGGAAACATTAGATCTTTCATGCTATATCTATTTTAGATATTTGGGTTCTTAGTTATTATCATTCTTTTAGAGGAGTTAAAATCTTATTTATAAAAAAAAAATAGAATTAGCTACGAACATCGTCGTTAATCTATCGCTAAATCGCTCGTAGCTAGCAGAATTGTTTGATAATCTGTCGCTAATCTGTCGCTAAATGAGATTAGCGACGGATTATTCAGTTTAGCTATAGAATTGTCCATCGCTAAAAACCAATTTGTTTAGTTGTGTATGCTATTATCATTTAATAAAATATTAGAGATCTCAAACGTAACCTTCTCATTCAGAAAACATGGCAATTTAGATACGTTGACAAAGAAAAAAGAACAAAAATCATATCAGCATTTATAGATACTTATAGCAAGTATTATTCCCTTATGATTTGAGATGTCACGCACCCATCTTAGTTTAGTTTTTCTTCTTATGTGAAATATCATAACCTACTCATCAACCAATCAATAAATCGGCAATCATATCAACTTGTTTTTTTTTTTCTTTTTTCTTCTTTCCTTAGATATATTTAACCTTTACTAATTCAGTAATTCCCCAGCTTTTATTGTACTTCTCCTTTCACAAGTACACTAGTGAATTTGAACGCTTAACGCAGTTGTAAAAGTTGTCAGTAAACTTATACAAAACTGTTAGACTTAATTAAGTACAGACATATTTTAGAAGTTTTTGTTTCCACTGTGCTGTCTAAGAAATCCAAAACTTTTGTTCTAATGAGAGCGATTTATTATATCAAACCTTAGGGGCGGGG
>AWOL01S0041788.1:193311-219848 GCA_000715115.1 Nicotiana otophora | reverse complement strand
TATATATATATATATATTTACACACACATATTGTGAATTGTTAGGGAAGATATTGAAAGATGAAAATCTCATATGTTTAATTTTCTGTTTAAAGTAATTAATTGTTAAAAGAAATTGATCACCTTCTCGAATTGATCTTATAATAAATATACTTTCCTTCCGGAGGCACATAAGAAAATGTCCTCCTTTCTTGTGGAGCGCGCCGAACGCCTCGGCAGGATAGATGCATCTATGGATCGTGTCGCACGTCCCTCGGCAGTGTACACGACACTCTGAATCGGGATGTACGACCTCGGCAGAAATCGTGCTTAGTAATAATAATAAATACACGATTTTACGATGTTTTTAATTTGCAGCTTGTGGATTTATTAAATGGTTTGGAAGTTGTTGAAATTGGAAGAATTTAATTATTCCTGCTGATTTAGTAAAATTATTGTTAACTCTGTGAATCATGATGAATTAAATAAATTTTATTTTATTCTATTTATTATCGTTGACCCTTAGTGCGTGTCAAAGTTGACCATCTCGTCTCTGCCACTTCGAGATTAGACTTGATACTTATTAGGTACACGTTGTTTACGTACTCACACTATATTTGCTGCACTTTTTGTGCAGGATCAGAGACATGTACTAGTGGAGGACCTATCATCGCACATCCTCGTTATCCATAGGCATAGTGGTGAACTGCCTTTCTGAGCCGTCCTGCAGCTACTAGTGCATCTCCTTGTATTTTTTTGCATTCTGTCTATTTTTATTTCAGACAGTATTTGGAGTTTTGTATAATCTGCTAGATGCTCATATACTTGTGACACCAGGTCTTGGCACACACATTGGTAGAATTTGGTGTCTTATTATTATTTTTGAATTTAATTTATCGGTATCTTTTCATTTTCTTTAAGACTTCTAATAAAATAATAAAATTTCTTGGAAAAAATATTCTGAAAATAATCGATATATGTTTAATTTATTAGTTGGTTTGCCTAGCTGTAGTATTGGGCGCCATCACGACCTATAGGTGGAATTGGGTCGTGACAGCTTCGATATAGAGATATTCAAAAATTTAGAAGTGAATAAAAATCCTCGTTCTCTATCTAGTTTGATAAAAAAATTTCTATATAGCCTTTATTGATTTTTTTACTTGTGGCTAAATTATTTATCGGGGTATTTCAATCCTTCATTAGCTAAAGATGAATATACAAAATAAAAAAATGTCTGAAGACAATAAAGAAAAACTAATAACTAATATATGGAGATAATGGAAAACCTCCGTTTTTGTATCTACTTTTTGTAGGGGTAGAATGTTGGGGAAAAGACAAAAAATGGCAAGGGTTAAAAATTGGCATAAATTGCATCAACTTGTAGAAATTTAACTAAAATGTGCAATTTGATTATATTTTCAAAAGATGGTAGAAACAATGACTAAATATTGCATGAGTTAGTGGCCTCCAATTTGTACCGAATGGCAAAGATTTTGCAGACAATTAAATTTGCATTTCCGGAGGTATCAGAAACTTCCACAATAAAACTGCCACAATACTAATAATTTTGTGAAAGTTAGAACAAACGCCATAAATTGAAAATACAGTGGAGGTCTTTTACACCCCCACAAATAAACTATCACAAAAAAAATTATTTTGTAGGGGTTGACGCAAACGCCACAAAACAAATGTATAGTGGGAGTTTTTATAACTCCCATAAATTAATCGCCACAATTTAGCAATTTTTTTGTAGTGAGCTCTCAACTTGTTTCAGGCAGAAAGTTTTCTCATTCAAAAACACTTTTTTTTTATCTGAGCATCTCAAGGAACTATCAGAAAGATTTATAACTTTGCACTGATTCAACCAGATATAATACCCAGCAAATTGATCACCAGCCATATTCAAATCCAAGGACCAATATGTGATCCTAGAAATTTTTTGAGAAACAAGGGTTCAGTAAAATTATCTTTCTTCTCTTTCTTTTTGGAAATTTGATTAGTCTGACATGATAAGTACAAATACTAAGATTCTATCAAGATATACAACCACTACAACAATAAGAAACTTGGTTCTAGATTTTTTTTCCCTTCAAATAATATAATTTCTTTAAATACAAGATTATCAACCTACTTTCCTTTTATCAAAGAGATCTTTACATATACTGCAAGCCATTTTGTACAGATTTGATCTCACATAGATTTGAGATATATTTCTTTACAATTCCAAAAATCAAGGCCATATTATTTAATGCCTTTTTATAAAAGATTCTTTCCAGGTAAGTCATCAAGTCTTCATATGTAGATATATGCACGTGACTTCTATAAGGCATATTACAATTGCCTTTATATTCTTGGTACTTCCAACAGGTTGGATTTTTTTATTTCATTTACATTCATTCCTTTTTCATTGTAGTACCAATCTCCCTTTAGATTTGAATCTTTCCTTCTTTGGCGAAGTACCAATCAAGATTTATTCTTGTTGGATGCATCTTCATTGTTTGTCCAAACTCTCACATTTCCTGATCTATCATTGAACCTAGACATCATTTGCTCGATAGAGTTCCTCGAAAATAACTCCAAAATCTTCTTCTTATGACAGGTTTCTGGTTGTACAAACTTTAGCTTTTATTTAGATGACCAATAGAAGTTCAAGACCTCTTCCTTCTACTGGATCTTCATTTGTATTATTTAGAATCTGGTAACATGTATCTTTCTTGAACTTGGATCTTTTACTGGCTTGATTTGTGGATCCCTTTTTGGACTTGAGGTTTATGTGCTTGATACTCTACAAAATCATGGTCCTTCCTGTGGTAAAGAATCAACCTTGGATCTCTTCAATATTATTCATGATTGTTGTATATAAAAATCTTTTTTGTATTGAATTTTCTTCCTCCAGCATGTAAACTTCCTTCTTTGGTGGATCAATATTACTTCAAGTCTTCTTGCAAAATATTCTGGCCAAGATTTTAGCAAGCTAGAAATCCTTAATAAAAGCACTTCCTTGTAGTCTCGTTCCAGATTCCTTTGTGATTTCTTCTTCCTTGATTTTCAACAGACTTGTCCTCTTTCCATCCTTGCTTATTTCTTTAATTGCAAGACTTCTATTCTTGTCCATAGATTTTCATGCAACTCCATGATTTCATTATTTCTTCTATAACCAAAGTCCGACCAAATCTTTTTCTACTGAATAAACCCGTGCAAAAATAATTTTACCACAAGTAAATGTTCTTTGATTAAAACTTAGTTGGTTTGTTATCATCAAAATCAATATGTGAAACCTTGGGGCTAACCATAAGTAACAATTCCTCTTCTATTGCCATTCTTTTATCTTTTATGATTTACAGTATGCATTTATTTCCTTACGGTGAATTTAGATTGTGTTACCTTCCCAAGCGTGTTGCTTCGAATACTGATTTGAAAAACCTTAAAGCTCGGGCTTGTTTTGGAGCGGAATTGGCCAATATATTCTGCTAAAGGCGTCGAGGAATGGAAGATATGCATACGTGCAGGTCTAGCACTAGCTTTAGTATACGCATCAGTTCTTCTATTTTTATTTTTTGGACAAGTAATTGTGAAGATTTTATTGATGTGCATGAGCTCTTCTATTAATGAGGGCGATGACTTTGCCATCGGTTTACCTCAATTCTCAGCTATTGGGCACATATGTGCCATAGCTGAATGAATTTGTTTCTTGCATTTCCTGCGCTACATTCTTGCTGCATTCAAGTTATAGGCAGTCATTACCTTTGTTTGGCAGCCTCAAAGATCTTACCATTTCTATATATGTTCTTTCTTAATTATCAGTTGAGCTTTTAGGAGGCTTGGCTATTCGTGCTTTTCTCTTGTCCAAAAAATTGGGTTTGCAGTTGAGGGGTTCGTCAGTGCTCAATTGTTTGTTTTAAATTGTCATCTGGGTCTTTATGATATTTTTGAACTGAGACTTGTCCAAAGCTATATGACATTATAGTAGACACTCATTAAAGTAGGATAAATGCCTATCAGATCGTTAAGTTTTAGTTCAAAAGGAAAAAAGACATTCAGCGTGTAAATGGAAAAATTACGCTGACACATCAAACATATATACTGTATACATGAAACAAGAGATTAATGAACTGAAACAAGAGCTCAATTGGTTAGAGCTTATGCTTAATTAGCGGAGATGAAACAAGAGATTAATGACCTGAAACAAGAGCTCAATTGGTTAGAGCTTATGCTTAATTAGCGGAGGCCTTGGTTGTATTTGTTGCACGAACGAATACGATCGATCCGGGTTGTATCCTTTGTATACACCCTTGTATTTCGCCTTGGTTACAGTTGATATATGATATATTCGTTGCGCGAATGAATACAATGTGTGCGAACGAATATAGTTGACACAGATTGTATTCGGTGCTCGTTTGAATACAAGTGATACAGGCTGATAACAATTGAACAGTAGCTACAAAAGGTAACTAGGCAAACTATAATTACTAGGCTCTAAAATATAGCGTATTAAGAAAATTCCTCTAATTTAAACTCAAGCTTAATAGTTTTGACTGCCGAAATCAACTTAGAACAATTAATGTGAGATAGAGGATTTATTTTGAAAACAGACTATATGAAGGATGAATAGTCTTTAAGGTCATGGTGCAGCAGTAGTAGAGACTCTGAAGGCAATTTGATATTGGCTTTTGCATATAACATGGGAAGGGGCAGTAGCAATTTGGCGGAGGCAAAGGCAGCATGGATGGGGTGAAGTGGTGTATTTCACGGGGTTTCCAAAACATCATCCTTGAATGTGACTCTATGGTAGTAATCAATACGATTAAAGGGAACGCAAGCTTAGCATGACAAATGCATAATATAATTTTGGATACTAAACAACTACTTCAACATGTGAATTTTGAGATCCAACATTGTTTCCGTGAAGCTAATCAAGTAGCAGATGCTCTTGCTAAATAGGGCATTGAGGAGAATGAATCCATTTTCCTCAATCCTAGAGATCTTCCCAGGTGTGCCGCTGGACCCTATTTGATGGACAAGGCTCAAATGGCTTCAATAAGACATAAGCAAAGGAGGAACATGTTGTCATAAGTTTTTGTTTTTGTTACTGGTTTGTCTTGGATAAATTGGATGTACAAGGGTACTAATCTTGTATAGGATCATAGGAGTGTTTATAACTTAGATTGTGGATCTTTGTACTTGTATACGACCCTGGTTGTCTTTTCTTTATTTTATTTTATTTTATTTTATTTTAATTATTTTGAACAGAGACTAGGTTGATGCCCTCCTCTGTTATGCTATAATTTTGGTTAGCAATACAAGGACCTAATGGCGTAAATTGTATTTTAAAAAAAAAGTCTACTTTTTTATTTACTTATTAATACTGACCATATAAGAATAATACGGAGAGAGCAGAAATGCATCAAACATGAGACCTATTTATAAAATGGCATACTTCTTGATCGCCAGGACAATAAGAAAATGCGGATGTAAGATTTCAGTTCTATAGGTTCAATATCATTTAAGGTTATTATTTTTGGATTCATTATATTTTTAAATTTTGATTTCGTATTCACTATTTGTTTCAACTTTAGTAAAATTTCAACCATATAGTTATGCTTTGCTCGAAATTACTCGGTTTAAAAAAAAAAACTTAAGTTCAAATGAACCGTACCATTGCATCTGACTCCGCCTCAGTCAGCCCCAGAAAAATCACACGTGTTGCAACCTTTACTACTCTCATTTACCATGAACAGCATTCTTAGTGTTGAACATGCGTTGCTGTTGTTCATTAATCCCCTTACCGACACTAATCTCCATACGGTTAATGGTCCTTTTGCGAAGGATTAAACAGAGGAGAACATGGTTTGCTTTTGACTGATAAGAACTTGAGTAGAAAACATGTTAGCATGTAGCAAGCTTACGATGACTTCAGACACCGGCGACCTGAGAGACTTGAATGAATTGATATCACTAAAGATGATGGTATTTTTGAGATTGATATTTTGCACAAAGAAATGAGCATCAAATAGGCAGCTTACACTTGAACCATGGAAGGATGGAATTTCATACACTTTTTAGATATGATGATGTCCGAACCAGCTTGTGCGCACCTAGACTAGTCCACCACCCAGTTGAAAGCTTGCGACAAGCCAACAACCCACAAGTACAGTTGTCCGGATGGCTAAACTTACCCACCAAGGATGGAGCAAATGGGCTCACAGAGAGTATTGTAGCTAGATGGAGTTTCATTATATTTTCCTCATCAAGCCATAAATGTAGTTAACTTACTCAGGTACAAAGGATTTGGATTCACGACAGAGATTTCTGATGTTGCTGAACCCAGTTGTCATAATCTTGAAGCAGTTGTTGCAAAAGCAACGGTACTAGCCTGTCCACTAAAGCCTGCATCATTCTGTGTGAAACATAGTTCGTTTGAGATGAAATACAAAAGTTACAGAAATAGGTATTTCAGAATTCTTAAAGATGACTAATGAGTATAAAAATAGTGAGGGTCATTTCTATTTTTACGATAGAAATATCATTTCATTTTGAAACTATTTGATTGTCTGCAGAACTATGTTTTCACAATGATAAAGATTTTTCAATCCGTAGCGACAAGTCCCATAAAAAGAATCATCAAGACATTTAATATCAAATTTAAGTTATGCTGTATAAAGCACTTTTACAAGGAATCTATGTAATGGAAATGGCTGTTCCACGAGGTCGATACCATGAAAAGTTTATTGCGGGAATTTGTCACCCTTACAGCAAGTAACAGCTCTATGAAGACGTCTATGTTCATTTATATGCTGAAATGATCAAGAAAAAGTGTCACTGCTAACTAGTCATGATCACCTTAACTTCTGGAGTGAAGGAATTATTGATAGAACTTGGCAAATGGAAACATGCAGATGTATTTAGGTTCAAATGAGATGGACCAAGCTTGGTGCAAAAGGTTTCATGTCTAAATCAGAGCAAAGACCTTGTATGACACTCCGATTATTTACTTTGATATGGTCCTTACTCTAAGAAAAATCCAGGTACAGTAAAACACACATGTCAATGAACAGAGTTTGGTTAATATCTAATTTACATTGCAATTTATGTTTCTAAAACTATTTGTGATCACAGAGAGTAAAGAAAATTTAGCAATAGACTCACAAGTTACCGGGACTCTCAACAGCAGAAGTAGGCAGCATGGTAAATGGCATGGTATATATCTGCAAATACAATCTAAGGTGACAAATTCCATTGAGAGGATCATAATATACAAGAAATTTTTCTTGTCAATATGATAATTGTACTGGAATGTTGTAGAGATTCAAAGGAAATATAACTCTGATTAACAATAAGTTTCACTAAAAGAATCTACTCATTCAAATACATTTAGACCTCAGTTCTGTGGAGTGGAACAACAGTCTGAAGATTATTGATAGATCATTCATGACCCATCAAATCTGGTTATATCCCGCATATCACATTCTGGTGTTACTATAACTAACTACAAGTCTACAATCAGATGGATCTGTGATATGAAAATTGTAAATTGGAAGTTTACAAGGAGCACGGTTAAAAAGTCCATGCCTACTCCAGTTTAGACTTAACAAGTTCAAAAATGAGAACATATGTCAGAAGCAGAGCCATGATTTCAACCTTATGAGTTCTGAATTTTAGTACACGACTCCAAGTGTTAGTGACTGGGTTCTAAATTTAACATTTGTACATATTCGATGAATTTTAAACACTAAATACATTGTTTGAGAAAAAGCTACTGAGTTCCGCCGAACTACACGCCGAACCCGTACTTCGGCTTGTCCCTCCACCCCTGTTTAAGGTGCTATCAATCTAACATTCTTGATAATAAGGCTTCTATTTTCTGACTGTTTTATGGATGGCATGCTAAAAGTACTTTTTTCCAACTGTTCCAAAGGCGTAAATAAGCAATGAGAACTGAAAGGCAGCTATGATTCTAGTGTAGGAAAAGGTTTTATACCGTACGTCAGATATTAGGACAAGGAAGTGGCTCTCTTTACCCCTTGCTGCATGTATGTAAACATGCACGAGCATATTCATGCTGTGTCTACCTTCAACCTTGTACTCCTTTAACCCCTCGTCTGTTCCCAATGGTGGATGTAGCACTCGGACATCGGGTTCATCTGAACCCAATACTTTCAACGCAGAGCATAAATTTATGTATAAAAATCCACTAAAATTGCAATAAATAGTAGATCTGAACTCATAATATTAAGGTTAAACCCATAGAACTTAAATCCTAAATTCGCCTCTGCCCGTTCCCCATATCAACTCCATGACTGTAATCATATTATTTGCAAGCGATGCTGTCAAAACTCGGAATGAAGAATAAAAAAAGGGCAGCCCGGTGCACTAAGCTCCCGCTATGCGCGAGATCCGGGGAAGGGCCGGACCACAAGGGTCTATTGTACGCAGCCTCCAGAATGAAGAATAACACTTGCAAAATTCATATTGAGACTGTCCTGGAGAAATTCTAAGAAAATCAGTACTGCTAAAGTGATAATGTTAAATAGGGTAGCCTTTTCTTTCTGAGAAACTTTCCTACATCTGTCATAGGAAATTTGGCATGAGAATAAGCATAAAACATTCTAAGGAAAGAGAGGGAGAATAACCTCAAGAGAGATATTTAATTTCACATCAACATTTAGGAAAGGCTGAGATCCAACTGTTTCCCATGTTATACGGTTTACCATTGATGCTGCAAGTTAACAAAATTGCATGTGTAAACACGTAATTATAAATTCTAAGTATGTTACAAAAGCAAGTTAACAATGTCATGATCTACTCTTGTTTTGATATACCTGAAAAGTGGTCATTCTGCTGCTCTACCAAATCAGAACCCTCAAACTGCAATGAACATTAGGCACTTATATATCAACTTCTTGAACGATAACCAATTTAAGAAACATAGAATCTCAGCAGATGATGGTTGTACATATTAGCGACTAATCTTAAGCTATCAGGTTTATTTTTTCCTTTAGTGAATTACGACTATTCGAAAGGAAGGTCGATGAATATGCAAGACTCATTTACAAAGAAAGAAGAATTGTTAAGTTAAACGTGGGAGAAGCTAATGTCCAGAAGAAAACTGTTCTCTTGCTTGTTCAAAGATCGGGAAATTAAACCTTAACTACACTCTTTTATCTCCTCCTTCCTATATCACTCCAGATAAAATTCTTCTTCGATGGTACTAACTAGATTAAAAGAAGTAGCTGCAACTGTGAATATTTTACTCCCCATAGCAATTATATTAACTGGCGATCACACGACATAATTTCATTTTCAGACAAATAAACATCTCCGGGCGTTTAGCTAGCTCATGAAACATTTCAACTAGAACCTCAATTGTGATTGAAACTTTGGAAGATTCTTGGTCTCGAAGAAAGAAGCATTGAACAGCAGTCACAGATACTGCCTCCTTAGGTTGGCGATGTTTCCAGAATCAGGGATATTATACTTGAAAAAGACAATCTATGCGTATTACTTTCGCAGTCGTTGGGAGCTTTACCTTGCAAGACAACATCTCCACAGTGCAGTCTTCGCTGGTTGGGTTCACTTTTAAAATCAAAACAGGGGCAACTTCAAAATTCAGAAGTTGAACTTGTGGCAGAGTACACCTGCAAGTAACATAATCAGCAAAATCTTACAACTCTTATTTAGGATATATAGGCTGGCAAGTGTTTACCCGTAAAACGGTACAGTTGAATTTGTTACGTGGTCTATAGACAAGCGAACAGATTTGATCCAAAAATAGTAAATAAATAAGATTAAAAGTAAGACTTAGCGATTAAAGTTGAAGAAGATGACAAGCCTGACTTTGAGGGCAGTGTTTCCGAAGATAGAAATGATAGCAATGTAAAAGAGAAAATAAAATTGATTAATTGAGCGTGAAAGTGAAATACAACATAAATTTTGCCAATGATTTCGTGTCGTACAATGGCTGTTGAGCCTGGTATTTATAGCTATACCTAAAAAAACAAGATACTAGGATCAAGCCCCACTTAAATGACAATAAATGAGCCATTGATGAAGACGTAACGACAGATCATGAATGCAAATATTCTCCGCAACGGCTGCCCATTTAATGTTAGAGAATATTCTTACATTGAATGCTATCCGATGACAAATATTCGATCTGCTCCCGTTGACCATGTTCCCTTCGGGGTCTATCCGATGTCAGTTGTAGTCGTTGTCTATACTGGCTATTACTTGGTTCGCCTTTTGTGTCTTCCATTCCACGTGTCACGCTTTTATTCGATCATTTATTATAAACTAATTTTACCCTATGTAGCAAGCACAAGATAAATTATTTTCTCTGCCAAAGAGTATCTGGTATTAATCCATGAACATTTCTGATTATCCGTCACAAACTGAAAAGGCGCCAAAGTAGTTGAAACTCTCAGTGGCTAAAAACCATTTTTCATAATGTGATTATTTGACAGTTCTACTATTCTATCCAAATCTCCTTATCTATGTTGAATTTCCCTCTTCCTTTTGCCTTGCCATATCTTTTATGGATACCTCAAGAAACACATGAAATATGCTAAACGTTAACCTTATGTGAAGTACATGAAAGTTTCTCATGCAGGATAGTTCTTGAGGATTTCATATCTTCTAAATTTACACACTTCTATTTCAGGTATAGGCTGATAACTACCTAGTGGAATTGAAATCTACTCCCCCAAATAGTTAGAGAACCTAATTAAGCATATCATCTCCTCCATTTAGTTAAATATGTTAAATAATGGGAAGAAATATCCGCAGACTAAAAGGAAAGAAGATAATTATTAAATTTACCCCAAGTTGTTTGATATCTCCATTCGGAAAGGCAAGAAAGGGTTACTCAAGTGATAAAACCCTTCGCTTCCAACCAAGAGCTTGGGAGTTTGAGTCACAAGAGGAATATAAGAAAAATACATGATCAGGCGTTAGGGAGGTGGGTTTAAAGGCTGGAGTTTACAAATTTTCTAAAAAGTATCATCACATAACATCTATCTTATGTTGATAAACTCTAATCATGTATCCAACAACAGCACCAGGTCTCTATGTTCTGCTCGCTATATAAGGAAGAAGTTAGGACACTTAGAATCTCCATTGTTGATTAGTCATTATTGGAATTCATTGGTCATCCTCTATGCTTTAGGGGTAGAATGCTCGTTTAGATGGTTATACTTTAGCCATCAGAAGAATTCATCAGAAGATCTTGCTTGGTTGTCACTGGAGTTTTGGCTGCATAAGCTGCTGGTTTTGCGCACTTCATTGCCTGTTGCTCAATTCACAATCAGTTGGCTCTTGAAAACATCCGTTGCAACTTGGTTAGTGTTATTGGACGATCATAAGAATTGGCTTTCAATTCATTTAGCCGCAGTTTTAAGTTATATCATCTTTCCTAGTGGGATAACAGCCCAACTGGCAGTTCTTTCTTAAGTTACAAACAGTAAACGTAAGTCTTGGTTTAAGGTGGTGGCCTTGCGGTGAGGACCAGTTAGCTAATTAGCTTTTAATTACCAAGAATGATTAGGTTCTAAGCTTATTTTGATATCACAAGCACAGGGGGCTAAATTACTTTCTTCTTTTGAAGGCCCGCATGTTATCAGGGAGGGGGCAGATATACCAAACGATTATTTGTTTGCAAAACTAGCATAGACCAAAAGAATCTATAGCTAGCATATATGAAGATTTCCGAAACAGAAAAGCAAAATAAACCAAGTCTCACGCATTTGAACAAATGATAAGGACAATAGTATATGAAAGCAAGAATCAGGTTAAGTCAACAAATATCAGGTGGTTCTTAGACAACACCTATTAACAACGCTTAGAAATCTTTAAGCCTTTCCTAGCTACTGTGGAATCTCAGAAACAAACTTCTGAAGGTACCAAAAACTACAAGTACTAATTGGTTAAATTGATAGTAATCATACAACTCATATTTCAGGACCTGTCCGTGCAAATGTGGATCCTTAAGTCATTTAGAATGCAGCATAGAGCCTAATGCCATCTCTTTTATGGTTCATATACTAATAGAAGTATAAGAGTATTCAAAAAACTGTATGAAATGGTTAACTTTTTCAGTACTCTAATACCTGTTTAGAGGCTTAATAGTTCGATCAAATTCATCTCTTTGCACAGTGACGTTTGTTCTGCAAAACTTCTTTTCTATGTAACGATGACATGTATGACCGAATGGTATTCAATCTTTTTGTCAATACATAAACAGATAACTCGAAAACTACTTGACATCTAGCCACAATATTAAAAGATTGTTCAAGGTGGTTAAAATGCAATAGTTTCACACAGCAAGAAGAAAAGATAGAAGAGCAAGATGGAATGTCCTTGGACCATGACAATTGACAAGACGAAACAAATCCTTACCTGTACATGTTAGAATCAATAGATTCAAAGCTTTGCAAAGCTCTTTTGTTCAACATTGCTTCAACACCAGATTTATGGCTCAGAAATTCACTTATATGAAATGATTTATTATCTCCACCAATACCGTCATGTTTGGGAAGCTTAATTCTTTCTTTCTTCCTGGCAGAAAGGTTTGCTCTCTTGGCATCTGAGTCTGACAAATTAGACTTGATCACTTCGACGACTCCAATTCTCTTCCTGAAACAAATACCAGCTTTTTATTTGCCATAGCATGAAGAGAACAGAAGAAAAAACAATCAAACGCTTACTATTCCGTAACATGAATTTGAGCATTAGGAGTGTGGTTGGAAGGAAACAGAGTTGGAGGGAAGTAGAAAGAGACCAGTGATAGTTACATACTATTTTAATAGAAGAATTAACCTAAATAGCCACCCCACCCAACTGCTTAAACTAACAATAGCTGGTGGACATATAATATATGTATAATTCATGTATAACCATGTATAATCAGTGTATAGGAAAAGTAAAGAGTGAATCAGCAGGCTATTTGTGTAAAGATATCTTTTTAATACTTAGTATTTTGTATTTGTTTAGATCCACAACCATTCCCTATCTGTTTTTCCTGCCTTTACTTTTCTATTGTAAAACATTTATAAAGCATAATTAGGCTCACAACAAGTGATGAAATTAAATCAAACATTAGACATATATATTTCTGAAACCATGAAATTTCTAGTTAAATGGAAACAAATGATCTTGAGTCTACTATGACTGAATTAAAACCATATGAATAAACTTTCCAAGGTCAAGACATGAAACAAGAGTAATAATATCATAATTCTCAAAAAGATATAACAATTGGGGTAGAAGAAGAGTAAATTCACCTGGAAAAGGAGCATTGTTGGAGGAGAAATGAGTAATTAAACCCAGCAGTTTGAATGACCCTCATAACTAACAGCTAGCCTCTAAGCTTCAAAGTACAAGTTTAATGCCATGGTAAGTTTTATAGTTGCAGCCAAAGAGAAGAGGAATTATATTGAAGGAATTGTTGTGATGTTTTACCCGGGAAAGTGGGTTTGTGCACATTAGCTCTTCCTCTCTTGTTTGGCAGTTAGGCTCATCACCATATATATCCATTCATTCACGTGGACTACTTCAGCAATCAGCACGACCTGCCTTTTCCAAAAATACCTATTTCTGTCCACCAATTATTAATTTATTACCCCCTTCCAAAATAAGCGAAATCAATTGGATTTTTAACTTAATATAGTCGCCCCTAAATCTATATTAATTTAAAATATACGTATAATAATATAGTTTATGCATAAATATCATATATAAATGTGTTAAAGCCCTAAATAATAGGTCCAAAAGATGTACTCCCTCCGTTTTAATTTATGTGAACCAATTTGACTGTACACGGAGTTTAAGAAAAGAGATAAGACTTTTAAACTTATGGTGTAAAATGAGGCACATATATTTTGTGTGGATATAAATCATTGCATAAAGGTAAATTGTTTTCAAATAGGGAAATGAGTAATTCTTTTTGGCACAGACTAAAAAAGAAATAGGTTCACATGAATTGAAATGGATGGAGTATAAGTTTATGAAGCGAAGAAGACACTAAGGAATCGTTTGATTTGCAAACATCATAATAAATATAGAAATTGTAATATAAGATAAAATATTTTGTAGATGTTTTTTCGGAGTTGATGGTCTATTGGTAGGGGGTAACTGTCTCTTTACCTTCACTAGGTAGGGGTAAGATCTTCATACACGCTACCCTCCTCAAACTCACTTATAAAAATATACTGGATTTGTTATTGTTGTAATTTTTATTCGTAGATGTTTGATTCACACTAAAAATATAATATAATAGGTATAATGTAAAACAGATAAAAACTTACCCGTAAATTAAATAAGATTATAAGTTATGAGTTTAGCATACACTGGATCACACACAATTTTGACTTATCCTATAGTCTAGCTCATTTGGAATTAGTTATTAATGTTCCTTGCCAACCCCAACCGAGGCATTTCTTATATTGTCCATTTTCTTAGCCAACTTATGCACACCTTTAGGTGCTTGAAGACTGATCCAAGCTTCGGCATCTTCATGTCAAGCTGTCTAAACTTTCGGCAATTACTGCAATATTGATTAGGCAGCTCGCCATACACTACTAAAAATTCGGTCAAAATCGACGACGGACGACCAATCGACCGAAGCCGGCTGAAAAAATGACCGATATCGGTCGGTTTTCAAAAATATTTTATTTTTCAATTTTGTTTTACGAAACCGACCAACTTTGATTGGATTTTTTATTTTTGTGCAAACATGCGGTAAACTATTTTGACGTCCCGCAAAATTTACTTTTTAAGAAACCGACCAACTTTGAAAGATTTTTCATGTAAAATAAATTTAAATTAATATTTTAAAACCAACCAAAATCGGTCGGTCAGTTTAAAAACTCAACCGATTTCGGTTGGTAATCTTATATTTTTAATAAAATTGAATAAAATTAGTCGGTTATTTTCGTACGAAAATGCAATTAAAGAGTACAAAAAAATAAAAGAAAGTCCTAAACCAAAATGTACCAATGGTCTAGTAGTAGAATTGTAACGACCCGACCGGTCGTTTTGAGAGTACTAGCCCCGAACCCCTATTGTTTCTCCCTCTATTTCATTTTTGGGTTTTGTGACTTGGCGGGAGGATTTGTTTTTGGTTTTGGAGTGAAATGGGACATAAAGTTCCTAAGTTGGGAGTTTAAGTTCTATGAATCGACCATAGTTTGAATTATGTGAAGACGACTCCGGAATGGAGTTTCGACTGTTCCAATAGCTCCGTAGGGTGATTTTGGTCTTAGGAGCGTGTTCGGATGTTGAATTGGAGGTTAGGTCATTTTAGTGTCAATTGACGAAAGTTGGATGATTTTTGGGAAGTTTGACCGGGAGTGGACTTTTTGATATCAGGATCGGATTCCGATTCCGGAAGTTGGAGTAGGTCCGTAATATCAATTATGACTTGTGTGAAAAATTTGAGGTCAATCGGACTTGATTTGATAGGTTTTGGCGTCAGATGTAGAAGTTTGAAGTTTTAAAGTTTATTAAACTTGAATCGGTGTGCAATTCGTAATTTTAGCGTTGTTTGATGTGATCTAAAGGCTCGACTAAGTCCGTATAATATTTTAGGACTTGTTGGTAAGTTTGGTTAAGGTCCCAGGGGCCTCGGGTGGATTCCGGATGGTTAACAGATCAAATTTGGACTTGTGAGAATGGTTGAAGGCACCAGCTCTAGTGTAATCGCATCTGCGCAAGATTGACCGCAGCTGCGGTCTCGCAAAAGCGGCACGTTGGTCTCAGAAGCGGACTGGAGTAGTGTGGGCAGAGGTCACAGATATGAGGGAAGTTCCACATCTGCGAGATCGCAGATGCGAATGAGGCAACGCAGAAGCGGAAGGGACCTGGCATGGGGGGCTCCGCAGAAGCGGCCTTCGTCTCGCAGAAGCGAGTCTGCAAACGAAAGTTCTGCAGGTGCGGAAGAGGAGACCGCAGGAACTAGGGAAACCGCAGAAGCGGATAAGTTGTCTCTTCTGTGACGCCGCAGATGTGGCTAAGTTTCCGTAGAAGCGGAAGTGATGGGTTGAACACTTAAATATAAGGGTTCGCGATTTTTCTTTATTTTAAACATTTTGAGCTCAAGTGTTGACGATTTTTGAGAGTACTTTCGAAAGATTTCTTGAGGTAAGTCTCTTGTACTTATGTTTTATCAATAACCTTGTTTTTCTATTTATTTTTCCACCTAGATTGTGTGTGTTTAAGGTGAAATTTGGGAGTTGAAGACTAGGGATTTGGAGAGTTAAATTTGGGGATTTGAGTGGCGACTTGGTGTCGGATTTTGGTAATTTTGGTATGGGTGAACTCGATATTGAATGGGTATTCGTATTTTGTGACTTTTACCCGATTCCGAGACGTGGGCCCGGGTCGATGTTTTGGGCGATTTTCCGATTCTTTGCTAAAGTCATAGGTTTATGATTTAAATTAGTTTCTTATAGCTGTATTCATGGCATGTAATTGCTTTTGGCTAGATTTGGGCCATTCAGAGTCGGAAAATCAAGGGAAAGACATCCTTATCGATTGATTGAGCAAGATTTGAGGTTAGTGACTTGTCTAACTTTGTGTGGGGTAAATCCCCTTAGGAGTTGGTACTGTTATAATAATTTGTGATATGTGAGCACCGTGTACGCGAGGTGATGAGTGCGTACACGGGATAATTGTGGAAATTCCAATTTTTGATGAGTAGATTTCTTTTAAATTCCTTAACTGAATTGCTTTAGCATATGTAGTGATCATGTTTAGCCTAGTATCGCATGTCAACGTGCCTTAACTCTTACTTGCAATTTGTGCAACATGCTTAGTTGAATTACCTGTTTCCCTTGATTTGAATTAAATATTTAACTGTAAGATTTCTTGCTGTAAATTCGTCGTTCCTTCGGTTATCTATTGCATATTTATTTTGGGACTACGAGGCGGTACTTAGAGAGATCCCCATATCTTACATATTTACTTTGGGACTACGAGGCAATACCTCGGGAGATCCCTCTACTTGCATATTTATTTTTGGGACTACGAGGCGATACCTCGGGAGATCCCCCAGTTGAGCATTTATATTTGGGTTACGAGGTGATACCTCGGGAGCGTCCTTTTTGTTTACCTCTATTTGCTGTGCTGTTATTTTCTGAATCTTGTCGTTGATTAAATTCTCATTCATTTCAAATATTATTATATCTTCTGTCTTGCTTATCTTTTAAACTAGTAGGGTCCTGACCTAACCTCGTCACTACTCTATCGAGGTTAGGCTTGGCACTTACTGGGTACCATTGTGGTGTACTCATATTACACTTTTGCACATCTTTTTGTGTATATCCAGGTTCTTTCCATCAGACAAGATACTAGTGAGTTGGACCGCACGTGGAGACTTCAAGGTATATCTGCCAGCGTCCGTAGACCTCGGAGTCCCCCTCTATCCTTATTGTGTTGTTTCCCTTATTCTCTTTAGACTTGATGTATAGAGACACTTAGTATTTTCTCATAGAAGCTTGTGACTTATTTCTACCGAGTTTTGGGAGTTGTAATTATTAAATCATAGTTTTTATTTATATATCATGTGTTGAGATTGGAGTTCAGTTTATTATTCACTTATTCCGCAAATTGTTAGGCGTGCCCAGTCTTAGAGACTAGGTGCCATCACGACATCCTACAGAGGGAAATTGGGGCCGTGACAAGAATAGTATCCTGCCACAGTACAAACCCCGAATCGATTACCAGACGGTGTATTTTTTAATTACATAATTAAAAATACCGATTGACTTCGATCGAAAAATACCGACCGACTTCGATTGATATTTTCGGTAGATTTTTTTGATTGTTTGTGAAATATAATTGACTAACCGAAATCGGTAAAAATTGCGACCGACTTAGGTCGCTATTTATTACCGACCAATCTTATTTCGACGGATTAAAGTCGATCGAAAATCGATCGATTTTTCTATTTTTTCGACCGATTTTGATCGGTATTCCTAAACGGGTTTTCACTTTTCTAATAGTACTTATCTTGTTACAGTACTCAAGGCTTAGTAATTATCTTGTAATGTTTGGTTCAAAGCCTTGTATTAGAAATCGGAAAAAATAACCCATCCCATATATCTCTTTCTTGTGATAAAATATAATTATATATTACTAGGCGGACACACTTATATAAGTTGGGGTGCACCGGCACCCGTGAACTTGGAAAATAATGTGTGCGTATGTAAGAGTTGTCAAAAATTTTACCCTATTCATATTAATTTATGTGACACATATTTCTTTTTTAGTCTATTTAAAAAATTGACACCTTTTTATAGTTAAAAATAATTTAACTTTAAACGTGCTACTTCACCTTTTAATGAGATAGCTATAGCTACAGAAATGTTTATAACACTATTTTAAACCATAAAGTTTAAAAAAATTACTTGTTTTTTAAATTTTATGTTCAGTCAAATACATTTACATAATCTGAAACAAAGCGAGTAAATATGACTCTTGACACCCCCATTTGTAAAGGATGAAAATTATTTACATCCTCAACTTTACTTTAAAAATCAAACTCCCTCCTCAACTTTGAACAACTGTTATTCTTCCCGCTTTATCCTTCACACTATCTATTTTGCCATTTGGAATTCTCCTCTATGGAATACTTTTTATAATTATATATATGCTATTTTATGGTTTTACTTATAATTAAAATTTTGTTAGACATTATTATAAATTACAATTTAAATTAATTAAATTATAAACGAAAAAAGATTAAAACTACCCATGAACTATAGGGTTAGAGGCGAAAATACCCTCCGGGATATCTATTGAGCTAATATTGCGCTTCTTTTTGGCTCAATTTTACTCTTATGACTAACGGCCCATTCCTAATTAAAAATAATTTATTTAACTATTACGTGTCAATTTTTAATTGGCCTAATTAAAGAACTTACTCCATTAAAAAAAATTAACCTATATGTAAAGATCCATGACCCATATCCAGTTTTAGTGAAAACTTCCCAATATATCTCTCCCTAAAATTTACGTGCTTCTTCTTCTTTCTTTTTTAGTTAGGGTTCTCCCACCTCAAGAGAGGAAGGGGGGGGGGGGGGGGGGGATGGATTAACATAGGTATTTAGAAAGGTCAATTGAGAAATAGGGGAGAGAATGACAATTATTCTATGTTAAGGTAGGAATTTAATTTCTAAAGTAAAATTAAGGGGTATAATTGGGGGTTCAATGGTTGGTACTTGGTTGCAACGTTGGATTGCCGGAGTTTGAATCCCATTTAACGAAAACTTCCTCACTGTTCTTGTTCATTTGCCAGAATCCTTCCTTATTTATTTTATCACTGTTCGCGTGGGATTAATTTTACTTCTTTTTGTCTTAATTTATGTGACAGCGTTTGACAAGGAAAACATTTGAAACTTATAGTCCGGAAAGTAGGAAGTTTGAAGTTAAATCATTTCTAAATTGGAAGAATAATAGTCTTTTTGAGACAAACTAAAAAGGAAAGTATGACACATAAATTAAGACAGAGGGATAATATTTTTGAGCCTTGAATATTTGTCTTTTTATGTTAAAGAAAATTTTATTTATTTATAGTTGCCCAGTCTTCCCTTCTTTTTGCCTTTTGTTTCTTCTTTTTTATTTATTTCATTGTTGTGCAACTCGTTCTCTCTCTATGTTGCCGACTCGAACATACTTTCGAAAAGGACCGAAAATTGCATGTTATTAAACTGAAAATTGAGGTGAAATTTAAAGTTAAGTTAAATCCAAACAAAAAATACACCAAATTTGGAATATATTTTTAACCAATAATCTAGTTGATTGAATAAGTTGCTTGATTTCCTGGCATTCTCTTCCCATTTTTCTTCTAATTTTGCTCGATATATTTAAAATAGAGAAAGAAAAAGTGATCTATAATATAGTAGTTTTAGTTTTTTCGTGGACCCTTTACAAATAAAAACCTAGTAAATTGTACCTAATGAACCAAATATCATCCGAGTTGACTGAATGCACACTCCTACTTGATCTCTTTTTGAAGGTAATATCCTCAACTTTATAATCTTGGATCCATCTCGATGAGAAATGTTGTCATTGAGCTTTCTTTGTGTGATGAATTTTGTGTGACGGTTCCTCTACCCATTATATTGCTTTATGACGACTAATCACTCTCTTGAGAAAAGGAATCCTGGTTCTCACGAATGAAACAATTTAACACATAGTATAAAACAATTTTTGGTTTTGCTTTTGCATAGCAATACTTGCATGCATTTCTTCTTTGGTTATCAGGTTAGTAAATTCCACGTATATAAGAGGATTATGTAAGAAGCAAGTCACACTTTTCCATTCTCATATTTTCTTTCTCTCAACACAACATTAAGCTTGCTCGTTCTCTCTCATCTCAATCCAATCTCTCACCTTCTATTGCTTTTTTTTCCTAATAGAAATTTGTTGTTACACTGTTTCCTATGTTTATATTTGTCTCCAATCGAATTATAATGTAATCCTTAGACGTTAGTGTTCTTCAATACGAAATAGTAATCACGTCGGTTAATTATTATTTAATAAAAAAAATTGTCAAAACATCTTAGTTAGTTTCAGCTTTTGTTTCACCAAGTAGTAAGAATTAATGAAGTCCAATAGTCCATAATAGATCCTGGGTTAAATTTATACCTGAAAATTTATCGTTGTAATGTTGATTTTTTCTCCCTTTGGTGTCTCCCACTGAATCATGCATGGATTAACTTCAAAAAAATAACTCATCGTTGCTCGACAAAAGATACTTGGCCAATTTCCATTGCAATACGAACATTAGTCATGATTCCATCTGTTTTAGTTTAATAAGATTTGTAGAAATTTTATTGAAAAGGAAAAAACCTGCAGTAGGGGTTCACGTAGGATGGTTAAACCAGGAGCAGGACCGAGACTTTGCTTAGCCAACACATCTTCACATTGCCTTCCCTCCAAATATGTCTCAATTCACACCTCCAATCCATTCTCAATCTTTGCTTCTTGTCTTCTAGCGAAGATGTCTGATACAAAGCCTTCGAAAGGACTCTTCTTTTTCTCATACAAGTAGCCCCTTAGCGGGAAAATTCTATAACCTAAGTTTCGGGCATAAAATAATTCTTCGCTAAAATAGACGCCTACGAATTTACCTGTTGGGAAAGTTAAAGCAATCTCGTACTAAACGAAACGACTTTCACTTTCCATAATAAAAATGAAAGAAAGTCAACATATTCCTGAAATTGCAGTCAGTCTCGCTACCTCTTTAGTTGTCTCCCCCTACATGCTCATTCGCAATTACTACCACAAGAAAGTTGCCCCTATCAGCAAAGGGGCTTATGCACTCCACGACTTTCTTATGTTATGGGGTCTCGAAGACTGAATTTAGCTGCCAACCCTAGTCAGCAAGCTGAAAAACTTTCTCAAGAACATGGAGAGCGGGGACTCTTTAACCTGGCAAAATATAGATAAAGAAATGAAAAAATGGGGGGGTCGTGGTCTATGCTGAATTTTTTTTCTTAGATAGAATGAATGGAAAAGGGGTGCTTGTGTTGTGGTTTTCGTAGTTGCAAGAATTTTTTTTTTTCGAGAAAAGGTCCCCTCCTTCAATATCATGATTGGGTCGACCAGGCCAGATCATGAGTGAATAGAAAAAAAAAATGTACATAGCTGTTCCAGCTGAAATACTTGGAATAATTCTACCACTTCTACTAGGAGTAGCCTTTTTAGTGCTAGCTGAACGTAAAGTAATGGCTTTTGTGCAACGTCGAAAGGGTCCTGATGTAGTGGGATCGTTTGGATTGTTACAACCTCTAGCAGATGGTTTGAAATTGATTCTAAAAGAACCTATTTCACCAAGTAGTGCTAATTTCTCCCTTTTTAGAATGGCTCCAGTGGCTACATTTATGTTAAGTCTGGTCGCTCGGGCCGTTGTACCTTTTNAAAAAAAAAAAAAAAAAGGGGGGGGGGGAGGGTTAATGTCTAAGACATAGTCTAAACATGACCACAACAACACCCAAAATCCGGTGTCACAATGTAACAAACATCTAAGAAAGAGTAAAATGTATCAACCAAATAACAACATCTGTCTGGGGAATAAGTACATAGACAGAGAATAGATAAATCAAAGAAAAGAGACTCCATGTGCTGCGGATCAAAAAATAGGACAGCTCACCACAAAATATCTACTGCAAGCTCCTAGGTGGTTGGATGGCTATGACTAATACTGACCTCTGAATCTGCACAAAATATACAGAAAGAAATATGGTATGAGTACAAAACCACAACACTTATCAAATAGGTGCGAAAGGTAAAGGCATGGTAAAACTAGAATTTAAGCATGCTTTTTCAGGCAAAGGAGATAAATCACAAAGTCAAATAACTCAATTCTTTTTATAATTTATGATATGAGTCAATCAATTCTTATATAAAAGTTACTGCATGAACCTAAGATGCAAATGCATGCTTATAATCCACTCTCAATATGTCACAACATAAATTCATGTGCATGATACTGGCTAAGTGTCCAAACTAAGCACCAATCTGAGTGCCTATGCTCACAGGATCCAATGGATAATTACCTGATTCCAGAGGGACTAATCCATATCCAAGTGTTATTGCAGCGTACAGTTCGATCCAATCATAATCAATAATCCATAATTCATATTCATATCCGCTCACAATGTCCTTAGTGCCAAAATTCTTAACTTTCTAAATAACCAACTCTCCAACCCATGTATGTGCATATGAGATGATGTGATAAAGATGTACATGACATAATAATAAAATGCGGATGAATAATAACATGAATATGAGATGGTTATGGTAATCATATAACATAACTTTTCATAACAATTTAATATGTTAATTTAATATTCTTAAGTCCGATCATGATATCAATTATGAACAGCAAGGGCCAATAATCACTAAATCGTAAGTCGGGTAAAGCTAGAATATGATTATGGCCAAATCATCAAGCCAAAATCCTAAACATGATTTCTAATCATAGATAATTTCATCACATAATCATAGAATCAATGAAACAAGAATAAACAATTCTCAAAGACAAAATAAGGTAAATTATAAGCCTAACCCTGTCTGGCTAGGGCCATAACTGTCACGACCCAAGCCCATGGCACGTATTGTCCTCTTTAGGCATAGGCCCGCACAAATTTATCTTTTTTGGCTACGTCACCTCGAGCCCCAAAAGCGCCCGTACTATGTAAACTTGTGTCATTCCTTATATAGCTCTATAATTTCCTCTCCCATTCGGATGTGGGATTCGCCTAAGGTGACATGTGCACCCCTTCTTCAGAAGCTTGCCAGCCTAGAAGCCTGACAGTCCTGCTTGACCCGCCTTCCATCATGGGCATCACATTCACCCCCTCTTGGGACTCAGCGTCCTCGTTGAGGTTTTTCCCACCATCGTACTGAGGGAGATTCGGCTTTGATACCATACTACCCAAGCCCATGGCATGTATTGTCCGCTTTGGGTCTAGGCCCGCACTGATTTATCTTTTTGGGCTATGCCACCTCGAGCCCCAAAATCGCACATACCATGTAAACTTGTGTCATTCCTTATATAGCTCGTCACTTTTTCTCTCCCATTCCGATGTGGGATTCGCCTAAGGTGATATGTGTACCCCTTCTTCAGAAGCTTGCCAGCTTAGAAGTCTGCCAGTCCTGCTTGACCCGCCCTCATCATCCCACCCTCTATCATGGGAATTACAATAACTTAGGTACGCATATACGCTCATCACCTCGCACATACAAAGCACCTAACCCAAACAACAATTAGCAAATAAATCACCTATAGGGAGAATTTTCTCTTACAAGGATAGACAAGAGATTTACCTCCACCCGAGAACAACTTCAACCTTCTAAAATAGTTTTTTCCTTCAAATCTATCTCCAAATGACTTTAATCTAGTCAAACATTACTTAATAAAGTCAAATAGTGCAATAGAAATCAACCCCAAACAATAAAGTTCTAATATTTAATCAAATCCTCAAAAATCAACCCAACTTTAATGGTCAAAATCCAAGTCAAGAGATAGATCCTGACTATCCATAACCCCACGAGTCCAAATATGTGATTATATTCAACAGTTGAGTCCAAATCAGCCCTCAAATCCCCAAAATACACTATCTACAATAATAGACGAATCCCCCAAATTCTCCTATTCAAATCATTGTTGTGATGTTAGATCTAGTGTTAGTTCCTTGTAAAATTCACAGATTTAGAATAGAATCACTTACCCCAAGCTTGTGTGTGAAAAACTAGCTTCAACTCCTCAAAATAAGCTCCAAAAGTTGGAAAATGAAATAAGCAATAACATCAAAATCAGTTCTTGGTCATACTTATGAACTCTCTAAGTTCTTAAAATTGCCAAACTTTCGGCTAATAGAGCCAAAAACGTTCTAGGGACCTCCGAATTCAAATTCGAACATACGCTCAAGTCCAAAATCACCATACAAACTTATCGGATCTATCAAATCACCAATCCGAGACCATTTACGCAAACGTCAAACCTTGGTCTACTTTAGTAACTTGAACTTTCAAAATGAGACTAAGTGTTCCTACTCACTCTCAATTCCCGTAACTAAATCAACCATTCCCGCAAGTCATCAAAATAATAAGTAAACATAGGGGAAACATCAAATAGACAAAATGGGGCCCAAATACACAAAAATGACCAACTGGTTCATTACGTTCTCCCTCTCTTAAGCAAACGTTCATCCTCAAATGGGTTTAGAATCATAGCTGGAATACCTAAAATATGAGGATATTTGCTCCGCATATCATGCTCTATCTCCCAAGTCGCCGCCTTGAGTAGTTGATCTCTCCACTGAAGCTTCACCAATGCAATCTCTTTTGATCTTAATTTCTGAACCTGCCTATCCAAAATGGCCACCGGCTCTTCTTCATACGCCATATTCTCATCCAACTGCACTGAACTGAAATCTAGCACATGTGACTTCTCTCCATAATACTTTTGAATCATGAAACCATGAAATACCGGATGAACTCCCAACAAGCTTGGTACCAAAGCAAGCATGTAAGCCACCTCGCCAACTCTCTTAACAACCTCAAATGGACCAATATACCGAGGGCTGAACTTGGACTTTCTCCCAAATCTCATCATGCCCTTCATAGGCTAAACTCTAAGAAGAACCTTCTCACCCTCCATGATGGCCACATCACGAACCTTCCTATTAGCATAACTCTTCTGCCTGGATTGCACTGTACGAAGTCACTCCTGAATTATCTTCAACTTATCTAAAGCATCGCAAACCAAATTTGTACCCAACAGCCTAGCGTAACCAGGCTCAAACCAACCAACCAGAGAACGACATTGTCTCCAATATAAGGCCTCAAACGAAGCCATCTCAATACTAGAGTGGTAGCTTTTGTTGTATGCAAACTCCACTAATGTTAGAAACTAATCTCACTGGACTCCAAAATCAATGACACAAACTCTCAACATATCCTTAAGGATCTGAATAGCCTTTGACCCAAATTTCCATCAAATGTCGTGATGACGCCTAACCTTCTTGTTAGGAAAGCCAACAGATAATAACAGTAATTGAAACCAATTATTAAGCATTTAACATAATTATGATATTAATAAGAAAGCGTAAATAGTCTCATAACCAATAACATAAATACAAATGTATAAGATAGGGTCTAAACACGACTAGAACTGTCTAACAATGCCGAAAACCTTATGTCACAATGTCATAAGCATCTAAGAAATAGTAAACCGTATCAACCAAATAACAACATCTATATGGGAATAATTACATACACAAAGAATAGATAAATCAACGAAAGGGGACTTTATGTGTTGCGGATCGACAACTAGGTCAGCTCACCATAAAGCCTCCGTTGCAAGATCCTAGATGGCTAGATGGCTATTACTAGTACCAGCCTCTAAATCTGCACAAAAATATGTTGAAGTGTAGTATATGTACAAAATCACGGTACTCAATAATTTCAAGTCTAGTTTCGAAGAAGTAGTGACAAGGGGTCGATACTGATACCTACTAATAAACAAATAAACAGTCAAAGAATAAATAGAGCAAAAAAATAAGGAAATGTGTCATCAAATAGGTGTGAAAGATAAAGATATGGTAAAACTGGAATTTAAGCATGCCTTTTCAAGCAAAGGAGATAAATCATAAAGTTAGATACCTCAATTCTTTTCATAATCATGATATGAGTCAATCAACATTTATATAAAGGATACTACATGAACCTAAGATGCAAATGCATGCTCGTAATCCACTCTCAATATCTCATAGCAAAACTCCATGTGACTGATACTGGCTAAATGTCCAAACTAAGAACTAATTTGGGTGCCTGCGCTCACAGGGCCCAAAGTAACATAGGTAATCACCTAATTACGAAGGGACGGATTCATATCCAAGTGACATTCCGTGTATATCAATCTAATCAACAACAACAACAACAACAACCCAGTAGAATCCCATTAATGGGGTCTGGGGAGGGTAGTATGTACGCAGACCTTACCCCTACCCCGAAGGAGTAGAGAGGCTGTTTCCGAAAGACCCTCGGCTTAAAAAA
>AWOL01S0041788.1:143801-190854 GCA_000715115.1 Nicotiana otophora | reverse complement strand
CTCTAGGAACCTTGTCGTACGCTTTCTCTAGGTCAATAAACACCATGTGCAGATCCTTCTTCCTCTCTCTGTATAGTTCCACCAACCTTCTAACAAGGTGTATAGCTTCTGTAGTCGAACGACCCGGCATGAACCCGAACTGGTTGTCGGATACAGACACCGTCATCCTCACCCTCGCTTCAACCACCCTCTCCCACACTTTCATGGTATGACTCAGTAATTTGATACCCCTATAATTGTTACAACTCTGGATATCACCTTTGTTCTTATATAATAGAACCACCGTGCTCCATCTCCACTCACCGTGTATATCAATCTAATCATAATCAATAATTCATATTCCATATCCATATCAGCTCACAATGTTCTTAGCGCAAAAGCCTCAACATTTCTCAATAACTAACTCTCTAACTCATGTATGTGAATATGAAATGATGTGATAAAGATGCAACAAGATATAATAATAAAACACAGATGAATAATAACATGAATATGAGATGGTTATGGCTAATCATTTAACTTAACTTTTCATAACATGTAATGACCCGATCGGTCATTTTATGTATTTGAACCTTGTTCCCCTATTTGATATTTTCCGTATGTGTATTTGATATTTTGTAACTTGGGGGAATGAGTGGTTTGGCTTTCATGGGATTCGGGAGTGAATTAGAATACTATGTTTTATTTTTGGAAGCCTTAAGTTGGGAGAGTGACCAAGGTTTGACTTTGCATAAACTATCTTAGAATGATGATTTGATGGTTCCAATAAGTTGGTATGGTAATTTTGGACTTAGACGTATGTTCGGAATCAGATTTGGAGGTTTCTTGATGGTTTTGAGCCTATTTGCTGAAAGTTGGCAATTTGAAGAATTGGAGATTTATTGAGTTTGAGCGATAGTTGACTTTGTTGATATCAGACTCCGTATGTTGTTCTAAAAGTTGAAATAGGTTCGTTTTATTGTAAGAAACGTTTGTACAAAGTTTTGTTAGAACCAAATGTTTAGGCATGATTTAGACGTATTTTGGCGAAGTTGGGAAGTTTGGAAGTTGGTCATTGATTATTAACTTTGTTGTTATTTTTGGTGTTTTTGGCCTTTAGATAAGTTTGAGTTAGGTGTTTGGACTTGTTGGCATGATTGGACAGGGTCCCAGAAGGCTCGGGTGCATCTTGGGATGGTTCTAGATCATTTTGGAGTTAGTTGGTGTTGCTGGTACTGGAGTGTCACATTTGAGGAGTTTGGTGTGCAGGTGCTATATTGCACCTGCGGTGGTTAGGGCGCAGAAGAAAAAGAAGTCTTGGCTTTGGGAGATTGCCCCTGTAGAGGGTGCCTCGCAGAAGCGATAGCGTGTCTACGATATGTTTTACATACCTACAGCTCCGCAAAAGCGATGGCCTTGTCGCAGGTGCGAGGTGTGGCTGAGGGAAGAAGTCTCAAAGATGCAAGCTTTTGTCGCAGAAGCGAGCTTGTAGATGCGAAATCACTAGGGATACAACTTAAGTGTTATATATCGGGGATTTTGCTCATTCTCTTATATTTTGAACCCTAAATGTAAAAAGAGGCGATTTTTCTTGGAGAATTTCATACAAGACTTTGGGGTAAGAAATTTCTACACATTTATAGAATTATTTCAAGAATCTACATGGATTATTAATACCTAAAACATGGATTTTCGAGGTATAATTTGGGTTTTTTATACAACCTAAGAGAGTGAAATTTGAGATTTGGAGCTATGATTTGGACTTGGATAAAAACAAACACATATTTGGGCTCGTAGGATTATAGGTAGTCGGGATCTAACCCTTGACTCGGGTATTGACTATGTGGGAATTGGTTGACTTTTGTTGACTTTTGAAGATTTGATTAAAGATTAAAGCTTTATTGTTGAGAATTTATTCATATGTCATTCTTTGAAGTTATTGAGTTGTATTTGAGCCTTTCGAATGCCGATTTGGGAGGGAAGACGTTCTTGGAGTATTACTATTGCTAGTTTAAGGTAAGTATCTTGCCTGATCTTTTTATGAGGTAATACCTCTTTGGAGGTGACCGTATTTGGCTAATTGAAATTTGTGAAAAGTGTCGTATATGCGAAGTGACGAGCGTATATGCGAGTACTATGTATTATTTTGACCGGATTAGACATCAAGATTTTATTATGTCTTATTTGGACTGTGTGCTTCCTATGATCCATGTTTTTAATGTTTCTATGATTGCGTGAATTTCTTGAATCTTGCTAGAGACTATGTATAGGCTTGATTTCCTGTTTGAGCATGATACTCATTATTGTTTGGCGTACCCTGCGCATAGAGAAGATATGCACAAGCATCACAATCAAGCTAAAAGTTCAGCATATAGAGAAGATATGCAAGAATAACAAGTCAAGTTACAGATATTTCGCATATAGCAAAGATATGTACCATGAATCATTTCATCAATTAAATTAGCATATAGAGAAAATATGCATAAAAGAAATGTATACATTCCGAGGCTAGCATATAGAGAAGATATGCGGTAAAATGCATGTATTCTCGCCTCGCCACTGTGTACATATATATTCATGAACTGTACAGGTTTGATAGTGAGTATCATTGGCCACTCTCGCCACTACCTTACCAAGGTTAGTCATGATACTGACTGAGTATATGGGGTCAGTTGTACTCATACTACAATCTGCAGTTAATTGTGTAGATCTAGGTGTTGGACCTAGTTGAGAATCCAGAGTTGTAGCTGTTGTTGTGGAGACCCGAGGTAGAGCTGCATCCTAATTGTGGTCCCTAACGTGTCCTTCTATCCTTTTATTACTATTACTGTTTTGTTTTAGATATTCTATTGTATTAGCAGACTTATATTCATATGTTAGAGCTCGTGACTCAGTGTTTCCAATTTCTGGTGATGTGTTGTATTTATTAGGATTTATCCAAAGTTTATATGACTTTTAGACTTATTTATTATCTACTTGTTATTATATTTCGCTATTGTTTTATGATTGGCTTGCCTAGCAAGTGGGTTAGGCGCCATCACGACCGGTGGTGGTTTTGGATCGTAATATCTTGGTATCAGAGCTCTAGGTTGCTTAAGTCTTACGAGTCATGAGCAAGTCTAGTAGAGTCTTGCGGATCGGTAGGAGGTGCCTATACTTATCTTCGAGTGGCTCTAGGACTAGTAGGAAAAATTCTCTTTCTTTCATTCTCTATCGTACAGATTTGCTTATTTCAAACTTTCAATCTTTGCTCTTGTATTCTCTCATAGATTGTGAGGACATGTTCTTTTGGAGTAGCTAAGCAGACGATTGTACCCCAGGCTAAAGCCGCGTGAGGCTGGGGTTGAGGCAGAGGCAAGGGTGGAGCACGCACGTAGTTAGAGGAACTACTACAACAACCATTGTAGAGCCACTAATAGCTCCCGTTGAGGAGCCGTTTCTTGATCATGTTAAGCCAGTGGGACCAGCTCAGGCACTTAAGGAATTTACTACTACATCTCAACTTCAGGAGACTTTGGCTCATATCCTGAGAGTATGCGAGTTTACATAGGCGGGTATGATCCCGGTTGCACCAGCTACCTCACAGGCTAGAGGAGGAGCCCAGACTCCTGCCGTATATGCACCAGAGCGGCTAGCTCATGGTTACCAGACACCAGGGGTTCTGTCGGTTCAAACAATCATTGCAATTTAGCCCGAGATTAGGCCAGCCTTGAATGGGGAAGAGCATAAGAGGCTGAAGAGGTTTTATAAACTTCATCCTCCCCATTTCAGTGGAGAGCCTACTGAGGATGCACATGATTTTCTTGATTTATGTCACTGGGTTTTGCGTAGTTTGGGTCTGGTGGACTCAAATAGGGTTAATTTCATCACTTTCCAGCTGACACTGACAGCATTAGTAGGCTTATGAGTTAAGTAGGCCAGCTGGCGCAACACCACTCACATGGTCTCATTTTTTATTTCTCTTATTAGGGAGAAGTTTATTCCATAGACTTGTAGGGATGAGCTGCATAGTGAGTTTGCGCATCTCCGCTAGAAGGCTATGGTCGTGACTCAGTATGAGATGAGGTTCATGGAACTGGCACATCATGTTGTGTTCTTGATGCCTACTAAGAGAGAGGGTTAAGAGGTTCATTGAGGGCCTCAATTTTGGTATTCGACATAGGATGACTCGAGAAGCCGAGACTGATACTAAATTTCATTAGGTTCTGGAGATTGCTAGACGCTTAGAGTGTTTTCGCAGGAAGAAGAGAGAGAAACGGAACTCCAAGAGGTCCCGTGGTTCAAGTGGTTTTGGTGGTGCCTAATCTGGAGGCCAGGTGAATCACAACAGAGGCTATCCTTTCAGGCTTATTCAGTCAGTCCACCATGTACATTGTGGTTCTCAAGTCAGCCACGGTTCATATAGTGCTCACCCAGGCCAGTCATCTTTCAGCGCACTGCTAGCATAAAGTTCATATTATGCTCCATCTGCTTAGGGTTCTTAAGGCGGATATTCAGGTTATCAGGAACAGTCATAGAGCTAACCTCATCAGAGGAGGGGTTCCTTTGAGTGTGGAGACTTGAGTCATATAAAGAGGGATTGTCCCATGCTTCTGAGTAGCGTACCACGTCAAGGCACTAGTCTATGGTTCCACCACTAGAAGCTACACTACTCACACAACTATCTAAGGTTGGAGCCTAGTCTGTTCGATGCCGTCTTAGAAGGGGAGGTCAGTCAGGTGGAGGACAGGCTGATTGTTATGCATTTCGGGGGAGGCCAGAGGTAGTTGCTTTAGATGCGATGATCACAGGCATTGTTTCAGTATGCCAAAAAGATGCTTCAGTATCATTTGACCCTAGTTCAACTTATTCTTAAGTGTCATCATATTATGCTTCTCTTCTGGATATGCCACGTCATTCTCTTGATATTCCTATTTATGTGTCCACACCGATAGGGGATTCTATTATTGTGGATCGAGTCTATCAATCTTGTATGGTCACTATTTGTGGTTACGAGATGAGGGTGGACTTGCTGTTATTATATATGGTGGATTTAATGGTGATCTTGGGTATGGATTGGTTATCTCCGAATCATGATATTCTGAATTGTCATGCTAAGACTATGACATTGGCTATGCCAGGCATACTGAGGTTGGAGTGGATATGTTCACTGGGTAGTTTTATAAGTAGAGTGATTTCCCTCCTAAAGGATCAATGGATGATTGATAAGGGATATTTGGTGTACCTACCTTTTGTTAGAGATGTTAGTGTTGATAATTCTGTTGTTGATTCAACTCCATTAGTGAGGGTGTCTCTAGATGTGTTTCTTACAGACCTACTAAGCATGCCACTCGATATGGGTATTGATTTTGTCATTGATTTGGTGCTAGGTACTCAGAATATATCTATTCCACCGTATCGCATGGCTCTAACTAATCTAAGGGAGTTGAAGGAGCAGTTGCATGAGTTGTTGGATAAGGAATTCATTAGGCCGTGTGTTTTTCTTGGGGTGTACTGATGTTGTTTGTGAAGAAGAAGGATGGTTCCATGAGGATGTGCATTGACTATAAGTAATTGAACAAGGTTACCATCAAGAACAAGTATATATTTTCTCGCAATGATTTTTGTTTGATCATCTTCAGGGTGACAGAGTGTTCTCGAAGATTGACTTGAGATCGGGGTATCATCAGTTGAAGATTAAGGCTTCAGACATTCTTAAGATAGCTTTCAGGACTCGTTATGGGCATTATGAGTTTTTGGTGTTGTCTTTTGGTTTGAGTAATAGCCCAGTAGCTTTCATGTATTTGATGAACATAGTGTTCTAGATTTATTTGTATTGTTTTGTTATTATGTTTATTGATGATATCTCAGTATATTCCCAAAGTAGGCACGAGCAAGAACAATATTTGAGGGTCGTACTTCAGTTTCTGAGGGTGAAGAAGTGATATGCTAAGTTCTCCAAGTATGAGTTTTGGTTGGATTCAATATCATTTTTTGGTCATGTGGTGTCTAGTGATGGGATCAAGGTGGATCCAAAGAAGATTAAGGTAGTTTAGAGTTGGCTCAGACCTTCTAACGCTACTAAGATTAGGAGTTTCTCGGGTTTGGCTGGCTACTATCGTCACTTTGTGGAGGGGATATCGTTTGTTGTTGTTCCATTAACCAAGTTGAATCAGAAGGGAACTCCATCTAGATAATCTGACAATTGCGAGGAGAGCTTCCAGAAGCTTAAGACTGCTTTGACTACAACTTTAATTTTGGTATTGCCTTCAGGATCAGGGATGTATACTATCTATTGCGATGCTTCTCGCGTTGTCAAGGTTGTATGTTGATGTAGGAAGGTAGGTTGATTGCCTATGCATCACGCCAATTGAAGCCCATGAGAAGAATTATCAGCTTCCTGATTTGGAGTTAACAGCTATTATCCACGTGCTCAAGATTTGGAGGTACTACTTATATGGCATGTCTTATGAGGTTTACACTGATCATCAGAGTCTTCATTATTTGTTCGAGCAAAAGGACTTGAATTTGATTCAGTGGAGGTGGTTGGAGTTGTTAAAGGATTATGATATCAACATCTTATATTATACAGGGAAGGAAAATGTGGCAGTGGACGTCTTGAGTAAAAAGTAGAGAGTACAGAGAGTTTGGTATTTATTCCAGCTATGGAGAGGCCTTTAGCTATGGATATTCATACGTTGGCCAATAGATGGTGAGATTGGATATCTCTGATCCTAGTAGAGTCCTTGCTTGCGTTGTTTCAAAATAGTCCTTATTTGAGCACAATAAGGCTTGCCCGTATGATGATCCCCATATGCTTATCCTTAAGTACATGGTGCAGCGAGGTGGTGCAAATGAGGTGACTAATTGTGATGATGGTGTATTACGACTTTAGGGTTAGATTTGTGCTTCTAATGTCGATGACTTGAGAGATTTGATTATTGAAGAGGATTATAGTTCACATTATTCTATTCATCCAGGTGCTATAGATATGTATCGTGATATGAAGCAACATTATTGGTGGAGAAGTATGTATAATGACATTGCTGGACATGTTTCATGGTATTTGAACTATCTACAGGTTAAGTATGAGCATCAGATACCAGGTGGTTTGCTTCAGAATATTGATATAGCGGAGTAGAAATGGAGCGACTTACTATGGACTTTGTGGTAGGTTTTCCACAGAATGAGAGGAAGTTTGAAGCCATTTGGGTCTTTGTTGATCGGTTGACCAAGTCGGTGCATTTCATTTCGGTTATGACTTCTTACACTTTAGAGAAGTTGGCTCAGATCTACATTAGAGAGATTATCCGATTGCATGGTGTGCATGTTTCTATCATCTTGGAGCATGACACATAGTTTACATCGCACTTTTGGAGAGCTGTTCAGTATGTGTTGGGCACACAGGTGGAGCTAAGTATTGTATTTTACCCTCACAAGGATATCAGTCATATCAGACCATTAAGATATTGTAGGATATATTGAGGGCATGTGTTATTGATTTTGGAGGCCAATGGGATTAGTTTCTACCATTTGCGGAGTTTGCTTACAACAACAACACCAGTCTAATATCTAGATGGCTCCGTGTGAGGCGTTATATAAGAGGCAATGTCATTCTCTGGTTGGTTGGTTTGAGCCTGGTGAGGCTAGGTTATTGGGCACAGATTTGGTTCGTAATGCTTTGGAGAAGGTGACATTGATTTAGGTGTGGTTGCATACAGCGCATTCCAAGTAGAAAGGTTATGTTGATAAGAAGGTTCATGATGTGGATTTCATAGAGGGAGAGAGGGTTCTTCTTAGAGTTTTACCTGTGAAAGGCATGATGAGATTTGGAAAGAAGAGCAAGTTGAATCCTCGGTATATTGGTCCATTTGAGGTATTGGAAATAGTGGTTGAGATGGCTTATAGACTTGCTTCGACACCTAGCTTGTCGGGAGTACATCCGGTGTTTTACATTTCCATGCTTCGAAAGTATCATGAAGAGCAGTCATATGTGTTGGATTTCACTTTGGTGAAGTTGAATGAGAATCTGGCTTACAAAGAAGAATCGGTGGCCATTTTGGATAGATAGGTTCGGAAGTTGAGATATATAGATATTGCATCGATGATGGTTCGGTGGAAAGGTCAACCGTTAAAGGAGGCTACTTGGGAGACCGATTCAGATATGCATAATAGATATCCACATCTTTTCAGTAGTTGAGGTACATTTCTAAACCTGTTCGAGGATAAATGTTTGTTTAAGAGGGGGAGAATATAACGACTCAACCGGTTGTTTTATATATTTTAGTCCTATTCCCCTATTTGATGTTTTTCGTATCTGTATTTAATATTTTGTGACTCGTAGAGATGGGTGGTTTGGCTTTCATGGGTTTCGGGAGTGAATTGGAACACTTAGTTTTATTTTTTAAAGCCTTAAGTTTGGAGAGTGACCAAGGCTTGACTTTTGTGTAGACAACATCGGAGTGGTGATTTGATAGTTTCGATAGGTTTGTATGGTGATTTTGGACTTAGACATATGTTCAGATTCGAATTTGAACAGATGTCTAAAAGGTTTTGAGCCTATTTACCGAAAGTTGGCAATTTAAAGAATTAGAGAGTTATTGAGTTTGACCAATATTTGAATTTCATGATACCGGACTATGTATGTTGTTTCTTTACTTAGAATAGGTTCATTTTGTTGTATGAAACTTGTGTGCAAAGTTTGGTTAGAATCCGGGATATTTAGGCATGATTCAGATGTGTTTTGGCGAAGTTGGAAAGTTTGGAAGTTGAGAGATAGTGTTTGGTCGTTGATTCTTGATTTTTTTGTTATTTGTGGTGTTTCGGAACTTGGATAAGTTTGAGTTAGGTGTTTGGACTCAGTGGTATGATTGAACGGTATCCCGGGAGGCTCGAGTGAGTCTTAGGATGATTCCAGTTTACTTTTTAGTTAGTTGGTGTTACTGGACTGGTATGTTGCACCTGCGGAGTTTGGTGTGTAGGTGAAATGTCTTACCCGCAGTGGTTGGGGCACAGAAGCAAAAGAAGGCTTGGTGTTGGGAGACCGCCATTGCGTAGGGTGCCTCACAAAAGCGATAGCGTGCCTACGATCTGTTTTGGGCACTTGTGGCTCTACAGAAGCGATGACCTTGTTGCAGGTGCAAGGCGTGGATGAGGAAAGGAGTCTTGGAGATGAGAGCTTTTTGTCGCAGAAGCGAGTTCACAAATGCAAGCCTTTTGTCCACATATGTGAAATCGTTGGGCAGACTACTTAAGTATTATATTTCGGAATTTTTTCTCATTTTCTCATATTTTGAACCCTAGACTTGGAGAGGGGAAATTTGGCTTGGAGAATTTCATACAAGACTTTGGGGTAAGTGATTTCTATTCATTTATGAAATTATTTTAAGAATCTACGCTGATTATTAACACCTAAAATGTAGAATTTTGAGGTATAATTTGGGGTTTGCTACAACTTAAGAGAGTAAAAATTGAGGTTTGGAGGCATGATTTGGACTTGAATTTGAAAACAAACACATATTAGGACTCGTTAGGTTATGGGTAGTCGGGATCTGCCCCTGACTCGGGTTTTGACCATGTGGGTCTGGGTTGACTCTTGAGGATTTGATTAAAGATTGAACCTTTATTATTTATAATTGATTCCTATGGTTTTATTTGATGTTATTGAGTTGTATCTGACTAGATCTGAGCCGCTCGGAGGCCGATTTGTGAGGGAAGGCATTCTTGGAGTATTGATGTTGCTGGTTTGAGATAAGTAACTTGCCCAATCTTATTGTAAGGGAATAACTCTTAAGAGGTCACCATATTTGGCTAATTCGAATTTGTGAAAAGCAATGAATATTTGAGGTACCGAGCATTTATATTGGTGTAATGCATAATTTTGGCTTGATTAGAATTTAGGGTTTTATTATGCCTTGTTTGGATTGTGTACTTCTTATAATCCTTATTTTGGTCATTTGTATGACTACGTCAACTTCTTGAATCATGCGAGAGACTATATGTAGGCTTGAATTCCTATTTGATCATGATACTTGTTATTGTTTGATGCCTAATCTAAGTTATAGTTGTATACTTCGCACATGCATACACCGTAGCATGTTATTTTCCTCAGACCATAAGTATGTGATTTTGATTTCCATTGTTCGTATATGTTTGTTTTTTGTATCTCCTTTCTTTGCGATGGACTGGATTGATAGCATATGAGTTGTCCCAGAGGTTGTTAAGATTATGGCACGTGAGTTGTCCGTGTAACGTGTGCATAAGGATCTATCCCCCTAAGGACGTCCTCTCATGTTTCCCTTTGATGATGTACACACGGATTATAGAAAATGATCAGTGTGTGGACTTTGTGTATCTTCTATATATGCAAACTCCTTAGATGAATACATGCTTTTTATCGTATATCTTCTCCATATGCTAGCCTCAGAATGTATATATTTATTTTACACATATTTTCTCTATATGCTAATTTAATTGATGAAATGATTCACGGTACATATCTTTGCTATATGTCAAATCTGTGTAACTTGACTTGTTATTCTTGCATATCTTCTCTATATGCTAAACTGTTAGCTTGATTGCGATGCTTGTGCATATCTTCTCTATGCGCACCATTGGTCTTATATGTATCTTATGCTTAGATTCTGGTACTATTATTGTGTACATATATATATATATATGCATGAAATGTACAGGTTTGATAGTGAGTATTATTGGCCACTCTCGCCACTACCTTGCCGAGGTTAGTCATGAGACTTATTGAGTATATGTGGTCGGTTGTACCCATACTACTCTCTGCAGTTAATTGTGTAGATCTATGAGTTGGACCTAGCTGAGAATTAAGAGTTGTAGCTATTGCTGTTGAGACCCGAGGTAGAGCTACATCTTGATTGTGGTCTGTAGAGTCTCCTTCTATCCATTTATTACTATTATTGATTCGGATATTGTATTGTATTAGCATACTTATATTTATATGCTAGAGCTCGTGACTCTGTGTTACCAGTTTCTGGGGATGTGTTGTATTGATTAGCATCTATTCAAAGTTTAATTGACTTTCAGACTTATTTATTATCTATCTGTTATTATATTTCGCTATTGTTTTATGATTGGCTTTCCTAGAAAGTGGGTTAGGCGCCTTCACGACCAGTGGTGGTTTTGGGTTGTAACATAACAGTTTAATATGTTCCTTTAATTTTCTTAAGTCCTATCATGATATAAAAAATGAGCAACAAGAGCCAATAGTCACCAAATCGTAAGTCAGGTAAAGCTAGAACATGATTATAACCAATTATTAAGCCAAAATCCTATACATGATTTCTAATCATAGATAAGTTCATCACATAATCATATAATCATATAATCAATGAAACATGAATAAACAATTTTCAAAGAACAAATAAGGCAAATCATAAGCCTAATTCTGTCCGGCTAAGATTATAACCTAGCTACGCATATATGCTCAACACCTCGCACATACGAAGAACCTAAATCAAACAACAATTAGAAAATAAATTACCTATGGGGAGAATTCTCTCTTGCAAGGATAGACGAGAGACTTGCCTCTACCGAGAACATTTTCAACCTTCCAAAATAGCTTTTCCCTTCAAATTCACTTCCAAACGGCTCAAATCTAGTCAAATATTACTTAATAAAGTCAAATAGTGCAATAGAAATCAACCCCAAACAATAATGTTTCAATATTTAATCAAATTTCCAAAAGTCAACCCGAACCCACATGGTTAAAACACGATTTAAGTGGGTAGATCTTGACTACCCATAATCCCACGAGTCCAAATATGTAATTAGATTCTAAAATCGATCCCAAATCGGCCCTCAAATCTCCAAAATATACTTTCTTAAATTGTAGGCAAAACTCCCAAATTTTCTTGTTCAAATCCATATTTTAACATTAGATCTAGCGTTAATTCCTTGTAAAATCCACAAATGTAGTGTAGAATCACTAACCCCAAGCTTGTGTGTGAAACCCTAGCTTCAACTCCTCAAAATAAGCTCCAAAAGTTGAGAAATAAAATAAGAATTGACAAAATTCTATTTTAAATAGTCCATGCCAAAAACTGCCCAGCACCGCAAAATACACTATGCGGTCGCGTAATCCATTTTACGGTCCGAGGAATCCATTGCGGATTGATTTAGCACAGACCTTCCAACCATCGTGAAACTAACATGCGGCCCACAGATCCATTATGCGGTCTGCAAAACTCATCGGGAAACTGTCCAATCCAAAATCCTATGCCATCGCAAAATCGATATGTAGGCCGCAGAACCATTATGCGGCCTACGAAGCCCATCACGAATCCAACCTGACAACAATCAATTTCTGCAAATCTCGCTACGAACGTGCCAAAACACGCCCGAGCCTCTTAGGACCCAATCTAACCATACCAACAAGTCCATAAATACTATCCGGACCTATCCAAGGCCCCAAAATACATATAAAAATATCACGACAACAATCGAGGCTCAAATCAAATAGAATTTCTCTTATGTTCATAAACTTCAAAACTCCTAAAAGTACGGTTCCAACTTAAATACTCCAGATCTCTATCAAACTTTGCACACAAGTTCCTTTCAACTATATAGACCTATCCCAAGTCTCAAAACACCAATCAGAGTCCAATAACATCAAGGTGAACTCTTGGTCAAACTTATGATCTCTCCAAGTTCTTCAAATTGCCAACTTTCGGCAAATAGAGCCAAAACCTTTTAGAGACCTCTGAATCAAAATCCGAACATATGCCTAAGTCCAAAATTACCATACAAACCTATTAGAACCATCAATTCACGAATCGAGGCCATTTACTCAAAAGTCAAACCTTGATCAACTCTAGCAACTTAGGCTTCCAAAATGAGACTAAGTGTTCCTACTCACTCCCAACCGTTTTCGTAACCAAACCAACCATTCTCGTAAGTTATAAAATGATAAGTAAACAAATGGGTCGTTACATTTTTAGTCCTTAAAAGTTACTCCAGTATAATTGTTACTAAAACATAGAAAGAGGTATGGAGTAGGATTGGAAATATGATTCAAAAAGGAAAAAAACGACTTCATATGTTTCATTAACAACCCATGGAATTGATGTACTCCACTTGAATAACAATTTATACTATATGGCTTTGAATTATCACTTCCTATGCGATATTTGATCGTAAAGTAGGACTTCTAACAACCAATTTTATTTTTGAAATCGATTCAATGTCCAAAAATAGTTTGGACAACTCTGTAGTATGCATGTAAAAGTGAGGAAAATGTAGGAATACTCTTCGTAGAAGTTGAAAAAGAAAAAGCAAAGGAAGAAAGAGAAAGAAAAAGTTAACTGAGCGTAGGTGGAAAGAGTCGGCTAACAGATACATATATAAGATCGGGGCAAAACCTACTGAGTTCCTAGGAATCCGCATTGTAGCCTCTAGATCCGCTACTATCGGCTAATGACGACGATACAACGTAATAGGGAGAGATTTGCTTTAGAAGTGATTCCATTATTTTTTACTTTATTTATCTACAGTCTCTATAGGGTAAAATTGGTTAGGGACAGTTGGACGAATGACGAGATAACATGTGGAACTGAAGACAGATAAGATGTACGTTAGCAAGTAGTTAGCATCGGATACAAGCATGTGACCGGTATTGTGTAAATTCAGAAGGCACGGCAATCGATAATAAAGATTTGAAAGGATGTCATCGAATAACATTCAACGAGCAGTCGTTATAAAGAATCTCTGTATTAATAGCCAACCGTTATGTAGCCATCAATGGCAGTTTTATTCTCATTCAAGAGGAGCTTGATTTGGGGATATTGTCTCCCTAAATATAATTATAAATAGTAGAATTATTACCCACTGTAGGACAGGAAACATTCTGTACACAAAAGCTAAAATCAACACTCCTTCTATAAAATTGCTCTTTTACTTTGTTCTTAATATTGATCTTATTTCTACTACCGGAGAAGCTAAAGGCATAGCCATGCTTGTATTTCTTTAAAATTCTTTTCATATTCTTGACTTGTTTCTTATTTATTTCATATTTTTGGTTCAAGTTAATTTACGTGTTTATAAACCACGTTACAAATTTAATTGTACTGTTTTACGAGTAAAAAATTTGGTGCCCACCATGGGACATAGACAATTGTGTAATTGCTTTGATCCAGTAATCTATTACTAACAAATTTTGATTCCTTTCTTAGCAAAAGAGAAATTAGATATAGCAGCTAACGATGTCAACAATTCCTATAATGTTGGGGCACACAACGAACTTGTGGATGTATTCCAACGTGATGATTCAACTAGCAAAACCCGCAATGAAGGATATGAAACAACTCCAGTTCGCGAAGGTAAAAATACTCGATATATAAGGAGTCCAACTCCTGATGATGCGGATGACGAACACGTTGTTGAAACGGCCAAGATCTTGAGAGAGCAAAAATGGCAGTTATGGATCACCTCTCAAGACAAGACCAGGTGATTACGGAATTGAAGTAGGCTCTATCGGTTGCTTCAAATAATTCTATTAGAGGGTTTCGAGTTCCTTACACCGTCCCTGCAAAACAAACTATTCAAAGAGCCGGTAATGATGCTCTAAGGGAGAAGTTCAGTTTTAACGAGGGAGTAGGTACCAGTAGTGGATCTAGGAATGACAATAATGCTAACGACCTATTCAAAACCGAGATCGCGAGATTCATCAGGGAAACGAATGAACAAATGGATCAAAATGCAAAAACATTCCATGCTCGGATGGATTAGATCCCGGGAGCGCCGCCGGTGTTAAAGGGACAGATTCCAAGAAGGATATGCAGTTGTCGTTCAAACTAAGTGCAACTCCAGAGTTGATTCCGAAAAGGTTTAAGATGCGAGATATTTCAAAGTATGATGGGACTTCAGATCCACATGAACATATCACGACCTATATACAATCGTAAAGGGAAATGACTTGGCCCAACACGAGATCGAATCCATTACACCTCCTATTTTTGTACGTAAAAGTACGTCATAAGTCGGTTGATACAAGCTCAGAAGGAATGAAATCCCTCTACAAGGATAAGGAATTTTTATCGAAGTCTTAAGTAAGTTATAGCATGTTTGGCCAAGCTGGAGAAATCAGCTTATTTTGAGAAGTATTTTTTTTTTCAAAAGTGCTTTTGAAAAATATACTTTTGGAGAGAAGCAATTTGTGTTTGATTAATCACTCTGAAAAGCACTTTTGAGCAATAATTTATATTTGGCCAAGCTTTTCAGAAAGTGCTTTTAAGTATCTAATTACGAATAAGGACATGAATAGATTTACTTAATATTTAATATTATAAGTAAATAAATAATCTTTAAAATTTGTTATTACAGGCAATAATTAAATTTTTTCATTTTATTTAAGTAAAATATGAAAATAAAATTTAAAAGTACTTAATTCTTTTAATATAAGTTAAATATATTAAAAATCATTCAACAAATATAAAATTATTCACCCCTAATGTCACTATATATTAGAAAGCTATCTTAAAAATAATAAGAAATATTTATACATTAATATCCTAAGTATTAGGTTTAATGGTTATTTTGTTAAGGGTATTTTTGGTAAGAAGAAAAGTCAAAACTGCTTCTGCTTCTGCTTTTGGGAAGAAACTACTTTTTTCTGCTTCTCAGAAACTACTTCTCCTTCTTCCCAAAAGCTCATTTTTCCCCAAAAATACTTGGCCAAACGCCTCAAGTTAGGAAAAAAAGCACTTTTGAGAAAACAAAAAGCACTTTTGGCCTCTTGAGAAGCTTGGCCAAACAGGCTATTAAGTTGATTGAGACTTGGAAAAACAAATGAGATAATGGATGCATAAAATATGGCTGCTTGCTTACCGGGATTCTTGCTTGAGCTACTTGCTTACCCGTCCTACTAGCTTGAGCTACTTAACACATGTCGTGATTATTAAATGAGGGCAAGATATGTATCTAACTGAATAAGGGCAGCATGTGACACTTATTAATTAGCCAAAGAGGTGACAAGTAGGTGTGTCACCTACTTGCTAAAAGGGAAGGCCCAAATTAGTCCACCTAAATGGACATGTGTCCAAGAGGTCCCTTTTTGGTGCTGAATCAAGACACATATCCTCATAATATCCAATTAGTAGAAATATAAAGATAGCCATGAAATGCTCTCCCAGATTGACCTACTCCAAACCCTCAAGAAGTTGTTGATAATCTTCTTCTTCTTTCAATTCAAGTTAAGGGTAATCTCCGGTCTTGAAGGATATGATGTGAAGCAAGTTAATGGTCATCACGGGAAATATACTACCATTGTTTCATCCCTATAATATATGATCTAGGTAATAAAATCCTCCCTACTTCATATATTTGAGTTAATCTAAGTTCTAGCTAGGATGTTTGGTGAAGGACTTGTGAAGTAGGGGCTGAAAATTGAGTTAAAGTTGTTGTGGTGTTATGGACTGTTTGGAGTAGTTTCATATTATCATATGGCTGTCGCATGAGAGTATTGTCTTGGACATGTTGTGTTTAATCTTATTGGTGCCTTAACTAAGTTGTGGGAGTAAGAATTGATGAAGTAATAATCTGCAAATCAGTTTTCAGTTGTTGTAATTTGTGGACTATTATGAGTTCATTTTTATGTGGTGGTGTGGCTTAAAATCAATATGTATAACATGAGTATATTGTGGTTGTCATTATTGAAGTGTATTCAAGTTCTAGTTAAGTTATAGGGATGGAAAAGTGTAAAGTAGCACTTGATTGTTATATGAGATTGTTTGGACTGTTTTGGTGATGTATTGCGCTGAATATAAGGTTGGATATTGATGTAATATGTTTGTTGATATTTTGGACAAGTTGGTCTTGTTGTTTGATTTGAGGAAAGGAAAAGAATAAGGGGAAGTGATGTCCAAATTCTTGTAGATGAGCTAGTTGCTCATTTGTGTTGAATTCTAGCTTCTGTAAGCTTAGCAATGCCCCCTTATCATTTGTTGTAGATTGAAGTACTAACAGGATGAACCAACGCCGTGAGGTTAAGTAAAAGACAAAGGTATGTTAAGGCTAACCCTTTCTTCTTTTAGCATTATTCAAGCAACGAAACGTAAATGTAATCTTATTCCATAAATGGTTCTGCTCTTAGTAGTTAAAGATGTCTATGTTATTCATTCCTATGAAATGTAATACAAAGCATGTCTAAGTATGTTTCTAAGTCTCTATTGAGGCATACAATAAAGATGTTAACGTTCATAATATAGTTTTATATGCATTTTCATTTACCACCGAGGTACGGCCGGTTGGACAGTCATGCATCTTCATTTACCATCGAGTTACGGTCAGTTGGGCAGTCATGCATCTTCATTTACCATTGAGCTACGGTCAGTTGGGCAGTCATGCATCTTCATTTACCATCGAGTTACGACTGGTCAGGTAGTCATGCATTTACCACCGATCTACGACCGGTTGGAAAATCATGCATCTTCATTTACCACCGAGCTATGGCAGGTTGGGAAGTTATGCACTTTCATTTACCACCAAGCGATGGTCGGTCAGGCAATCATACATTTATCACTGTGCTACATCCCGTCAGGAAATCATGCATTTACCACCGTGCTACGGCGTGTTGGACAGTCATGCATTTACCACCATGCTACGGCCAGTCGGACAGTCATGCATTTACCACCATGCTACGACCGGTCGGACAGTCATGCATTTACCGTTGTGCTACAGCCGATCGGGCAGTCATGCATTTACCACCATGCTACGGCCGGTCGGGCAGTTACCACTGATTAGTTGGGCAGTCATGTTACGATATAGATAATAGTCCCAAGAGAGGCATTAAATATATAAATATAATTAGTATGCATATCATGGCCTTCAGTGGCACTTCATAGGTTCAGTTTGATTCTTATATTTCTCTCACTTATGTTGACTTATTGTTATGTTTCAGTTTTGCCTTACATACTGGGTACATTATTCGTACTAATGTTCTTTTACTGTTGATGATGCATTCATTCATGCAGGTGTAGGTAATCAGTTTGACGAGCCTTCATAGTAGATGAGGTTAGCATTCAGGGAAGGATCGGTAAGACTCCAGTTTATTCGGAGTGCAGCAGAGTCTATAAGTCATCGTGTTACAGTTTTGCTACAGATTTATGGGTTGGCAAGGGCCCTGTCCCAACCATGTTTCTATGTCAAATACTCTTAGAGGTTTTGTAGACACATGTTCATTATGTACAGTATGTCAGAGGCCTCGAAGGCCCGTGTGCATTCATGTTTTAAGCACGATGGATCACTGATACAACATATACCCACTTACAGTTATGCATTACGAGTTGTGGCCATGTTGGCCCATGATGGTTACAGAAGGAATAAGTTCATTCAACTAAACCTATGTATGATCTAGTTTTTGTTGGAAGATCATGAGTTACAGAGTGTTTTGCTCGAGCTAGTACGACATAGGGTGCCAACCACGCCTCCCCAGGTTTGGGGCGTGACTGAATCGGTCTTGTTGAAGAAATTTGGCGAAACCCTGACGAAGGGTGCATTAACTTAGTATTCTCTTTTGCTTGAGCATTTCATTGATTCTTTTGAAATGCTTGAAGAATCTTTTATTAAAGCTCATGATGGAGCAAGAAAGGTCCAAGCAAGGAAGGCGGATATATTCAGAATAGCCCAAGGAGAGTCCAAACTATTATGAGAATTCGTAATCCGATTATAGAAGGAAAGGATGTTGTTGCTAGCGGTACCGAATGAGTGGGAAGCGGTAGCTTTCATAAAGGGCTCAACCCATTGAGCTCTGATACGTCCAGGAAACTGAAGGAAAGCTTGTTAGAATTTCAGGCAACTACCTAGGCACACGTCCACAATCCTTACACGTCAAAGATTATAATACAAGATGATCAACTGGGTTCCTCATAGCAAAGGCAAAGAAACGAGCAAATAGCAATTACAGGAGCCAGTTCATTCTCTTACCCCAATTGAAGATAATGACGAAGATAAATCATCAAAACTTTATCAGGCACTGAGATCGTTTAGGTACCTGAGGAAATGGATGTGACCAAATCAACTACTGAAGAGCTCGAACAAGTGTCCTTGTTCACAGAGTTCTTAAAAAGGAAATTCCTTTTAGGGACGGGGTTGAGTCCCAAAATTAGGTTAAAAATTATTCATTTTCTAAAAGCTAATGTAGATTGCTTTGCATGGTCAGATTCAAATATAACAGGTATTCTATTGGAAGTGGCTCTCCACAAGCTGAGTTTGGATCCTAACTTCCCTCCAGTAAGGTAGAAGAAACGACTGATAACAGAGGTCAGAAACAAGTTTGTCAAAGAATAGGTGACCCGATTACTGAACATAGGTTCAATTCGAGAGGTAAATTACCCCGATTGGTTAGCTAGCGTTGTAGTAGTTCCAAAAAAGAAAAACAAATTTAGAATGTGTGTAGATTACAAAGATTTAAATAAGACATGCTCTAAGGGCTCTTTCTCGTTTCCAAACATTGATCAAATGATTGATGCCACGATCGGACATGAGTTAATGAGTTTTCTTGATGCATACTCCAGGTATAATCAAATTAGGATCACATGAAAGATCAAGAAAATACCTCATTTATCACAACCTTTGGCACATATTGTTATAATGTGATGCCTTTTGGGCTTAAGAATGTTGGAGCCACTTACCAGAGGCTCGTTAATAAACTGTTTGAACACCAAATTGGTAAAACAATGGAAGTGTATATTGATGAAATATTGGTTAAGTCTCCTAATGCAGGAGATCATTTGAAACATCTTTAAGAAATATTTGACATTCAGAGAAAATACAACATGAAGCTCAACCCGAAGAAGTGCACCTTCGGAGTTGGTTCCGGTAAGTTCCTGGGAGTTTTGGTCTATCAAAGAGGAATTGAAGTAAGCTACGATAAAATAAAAGCCATTGAGGATATCCCGGATCAGTTGACAAATGTGAAGGAAGTAAAAAGGTTGACCGGCAGGCTGGCAGCCCTAAGCAGGTTTATCTAGAGATCTTCGTAGAAATGCCATTATTTCTTTTCATTGTTGAAAAAGAAGAATGATTTCGTGTGGACTCCGGAATGCCAGAAAGCATTGAAAGACCTAAAAAAGTACTTGTCTAGTCCTTATTTGTTGTCAAATCAAAGAAAGGATAGCAACTGTTAGTCTATTTGGCAGTTTCGAAGTAGCGGTAAACGTTGTTCTTGTCTGAAAAGAGGAAGGTAGGTAATTTCCTATTTATTATGTTAGTAAAATTTTATCGATAGCGGAGACACGTTAACCACACCTTGAAAATTTGGCCCTAACTCTAGTAGTTGCCTCTTGGAAGCTTAGGCCCTATTTTCAATGTCATCCTTTAGCCATTGTGATAATTTTTCCCTAGAGGAATATCCTTCATAAGCCTAATTTATCGGGTCATTTGGCTAAACGGATAGTCAAAGTTAGTGAATTAAACATTGAATACTATCCAGGACTGCAATCAAGTCATAAGTTTTTGCCAACTTCGTGGCTGACTTTAGTCTGAGATTAATACCTTTAGCTGTTAAAGAAACAATGTTGGTATTGGGGATGGTATCAGGTGTTTGGACCTTGTTTATGGATGGAGCTTCCAACATAAAAGGATCCGGTTTCAAGATAGTTTTAATAACTCCTTTGGGAGAAACCCTGAGACATGCCATTAGAACTTTGTTATTAACTAACAATGAAGCCGAGTACAAAGCTTTGGGTGCAGGACTTGAACTAGCTTGGGGACTAGGCTCTGAGGTAATCGAAGTAAAGTGCGACTCCCAGCTGGTGGTGAACAAGGGGTACAAAATTTTTGACACCAAGGAGCAGCGCATGCAATAATACTTGAATAAGGTACAAGTATTACATTCTCAGTTCATGGAATGGTCAATTATACACATTCTGAGAGAAAAGAACGAGCAGGTAGATGCGCTGGCCAATTTAGGGTCGTCCACAGAAATGAAAGGAACTAACTTAGGTGCGGTCATTCAATTGTTGCATTCAATTTTGGATGTGTACGTATATTGTGAAGTTAACTCAACAAACCTAATTTGGGATTCGAGAAATGAGTTTATATAGTATTTAAGGAATGGAAAATTTCCTGAAGATCCAAAATCATCACGGGCACTACGAACTAAAGCAACTCGTTATTGTCTTGTTGACGGCCAACTGTATAGGAGATCATTTCAAGGTCCATTGGCTCGGTGTTTAGGGAAATTAGAAGACGACTACGTGATAAGAGAAGTTCATGAAGGAGTGTGCGGGAACCACTCCGATGTAGGCTCGTTGGTTCTCAAATTGATAAGGGCTAGATGGAGAAGGCATTTGTTCAATAATTTTATAAATATCAGTGTCATGCACAATTAGTACATCAACCGGCAGAAATTTTACACCCGGTGGTGTCACCATGGCCATTCATGAAATGGGGGATGGACATAGTCGGTCCCTTACCACAAGGACCCGGTAGGGTAAACTTTCATTTGGTTTTAACTGACTATTTTACTAAATCGGTTGAAAAATATGCTTACCAAAATATCGAAGAACGAGAAATGATTGATTTTATTTGGGAACACATCGTCTATCGATTTGGAATACCAAAAGAAATCGCTTGTGACAATGGGCCGCAATTCATAAGTTCCAACTTTACAAAGTTTTTGGAGAGTATGAAGATCAAACAGATTACATCTTCACTGTGCCATCCAAGTGCTAACGGACAAGCGCAGTCACTGAACAAGATAATAATTCAAAACCTTAAAAGAAGCTAGAAGATTCTAAAGGCAAATGGACAAATGAGCTACCGGTGTGTTGTGGGCATATCGAATAACGGCAAAATTGAGCATGGGTGAAACACCATTTTCACTCGTATTCGGTGCGGGAGCTTTGATTCTGGTGGAGGTTGGGGAACCGACCCTAAGGTATTTTCGAGAAAGCGAGGAGATAAATAATGAAGTATTGCTAGTTAAACTGGATTTGCTTGAAGAGCATTGGAATGTGGCATATGTGGGGATGGTAGCACAAAAGAAAATGGTGAAAAGATATTACAACCGCAATGTAAATCTTTGATATTTCAAAGTCGGGGATTTGGTTTTGAGAAAGTTAACTCAAAGTACTCGATAGGTTAAAGTTGGGAAACTAGGACCAATGTGGGAAGGACCTTACCGAATTTCAGTTATTACTGGTAAAGGCTCATATGTTAGAAAATCAAGATGGAGTTATAATGCCAATCAATTGGAACGTGGCTCACCTCAAAAGGTATTATGCTGAAGATCCTAGCTCGTACTGAAAATATATGTTGCACTCTTTTTTCCTTAGTCCAGTTTTTTCCCAATTGGGTTTTTCTGGCAAGATTTTTAATGAGGAAGCAATGAAAAGCATACTACGAAGAAAGTGTCATCAGTGATAACAACATCTCAAGTGTTCGAATTCTCATACTTAGCATTCAAATACTTGGGGGGTGGGGGGGGATAATTACGTATTAAGGCACTAAAAAGTGTTACGAAGGCCGGTGACTGATAGAACATGGATCAATGTCTTATTAGGACTGGGAAATGCATGATCAGCCCCATAGAACTAAGTTGTACATGTTATTCACAGGTATTGAAAACTTTATTTACTTAAGCAAATGAATGTTTATGTAAAAGTACTTTTAAAGATAGAAGGAATAAATCAAAGTCCTTTTATTTTTATCTTATTTCTTGTCCGAATGATAAGTTAATTTATTTTTTTATTTGAAAGTTAGTTAAAACTTCAAATGTTTGTGCTGAAATGAATATGAGACATCCTCTTCAAGAGCACCGTAAACATAAGGGCCTAAAACCTCATAGTCAACGGGTAGATTCCGGAAGTGTGAATACTCGGGATCAAAAGTTATCAGATGTGAAAAATATTTTTGAAGCTTTGTCAATTAAAGAAAAAGAGTATTTTTTGCACAACAACACTTCAGCAAAAAATTTCTTTCATTAATTAACACGCCAAACTCAATAAAGAAGTTTTTTCATAGTTACAAAAGAAAAGGAAAAAAATATACATCAGTTATTTTTTCTATCGGAGCTCGAAGGGAGAGAAGAGTCTTCATTTGCCTTTTCAAGAGAAGGTTGTTCCACTTCCGGTTCAAGGCCTTTATCCTTATCTTCTTCCTCTTTAGATTCCTCTTCGGTTCCTGAATACTCGGGGTTAGAATTTGAAGAATTAGTAGCAGCGGGACGAGCAGGGAGGTTCTTGAGAGTAGTTTTCTCCAATTCACGAGCTTTGGAAATGTAGTCATCGATGTTTGCAATGCCTTCCTTAGACTCCTCCAAAGTCTTCCTCTTCATGTGATAAACAACATAGGTTTTTTCGAAGAGGATAGAATCTTTCTGGTCATGGAGTTTAGCTCGGAGTTTCTCAAATTTAGTTTGAATCTTATCATTTTCCGCTTTAACAATGTTGATCATGGAATCAAGTTCAACATTGGCCGTCGGATGAAGTTGGTTCTGCTCTATGACCCTTTTGAGCCATTCTTCTATTTTGGCTCTTTTCACATCAGAATCATTGGCCTTTCAGTTTTGGAGCATAAGCTAGCCTTCAAATTATTGACTTGCTCCATAAAGTAGACTCGCGCTCAGCCGCAGTAGTCATGGTATCATGTAGTTCAGCCCACTTGGCCTTTGCCTCCTTAAGATCTTCATGTAATTGAGCAGCTTCTTGGCTGTGGGCCATTATATCTTGCTCGGATTACTGAAACCGAGCCTCAAGCTTACTCATTTGAGCAATATTTGCTTCTAGCTTTGGGAGGCGCTCGACAAACTGATACCGTTCGACCAAAAGTTGATCTCGTTCCGAAGTAAGTTATTGTTTATCAAATATCAATCTTTGCAGGCCCTCATAAGCAAGGAGGTTATCCTAAAAAGGTTAAAAATAAGTTTATTAAAGCCAAGTCTAACAAACAAAAAAGGAAAGGAGGAAGGTTAGATTGATACATTAGCTAAATAGTGCATGCTATTGTTTAACAAACACTGAGTAGAAAGAGAGTCTATTTTCTCTAATCCTTTTTCGTGGCCAGTGGCTTCATATAGTTGGCAAGCTCCATCATCTTAGAAAGTATGTGGCACTCATTCAAAACTATGAGGATGAAACTCCATTTTTTATTAGGGTTTTGAGTGGGTGTCGGGTAAGTGTTCCCCAAATTTCCATGGTCGGGTGACTGTGGGAAAGAGATGTCGTTTGTTTGTTCAGTTGGGGCTGGTGGAGAGGTAGCGGCTGGGTAGAAGGAGATGTAGTTGCAGCTAGCTCAGAAGTTAATGGCAGAGGTAGCTCAGGGGTAAGATTCCTTTGAGTGAAAATGTCGACAGGAGCGAGACTCAACATTTTCAATGATTTCCATTTCCGGGAAAAGTCCTTGAACTTCTCCCGTTATGGTGTTCGGAGTTCTCCCGGTTGAGCATCCACTTTAACTGATGAAGATCCTTTCCTTCTCTAAAGGAAATTCACTTCATCGGTTCCTTAGTCATCAAGGACCACTTTGGCCGGTCCGGTTGATGTTTCAATTTCTTATCCTGAGTTTTCTTATCTCTGGGTTGGGGATTCCGGGAGGAGGCGCCTTCACTGAAAGCAAGAGTAGGTTCATGAGCTCTCCTCCGGTTAAGGACATTTTGCAATGCCCGTTGAGCTTCCTCGGGAGTTCTTTATGTTGCAAAAAGAGAGTTAACAAATTGATTATGAGTCATGATAAAATATGAAAGAAGGAAGAAAAACCTTTACTTACCATGGTTTTTTGGTTTCCACCCAATTCTGGTAGCTATCTCTTTGCACCTTTGAGATTCCGGTGTGGAAATATCCAAACTTTTCTGTACCCATTGGGCCAGACTCATAACCCGTGGATGTTCCCAATGAGTAGCTGGAATAATGGAAATACAAAGTTAACAACGAAGAAAAATCTTTGTAAACTTGGAAAGGAAAAGATATTCGAAAACTTACGAAAAAGGTTCCATGATTCAGGAAAAATAGGTGTTATGGTCGAGAGAATAACTCTGGTAGTAATGACAATAAACCATTCCATCCAGCTACGATCGTTGTCATCGTCAACTCTGGTAAGTAGGGCATGGTGATCATGTTTGCTAAGTTTTAACACACCTCCACGGGAGATCTTTGGAGAGTAGAGGTTTATCATTTGAGCAAGCGTTATGGATTCCTTAGTCTCGGAACACAATTGCGGAGGCAAGCCATCGTACGCCATACTGATGGGCTTACTTGTGCCAACCAAATTTGGTACCGGTGGAAAATTTTTAAAATTATTTGGTCAATTTCTTAACCCGCTCCTAAAGTAAAAGGGTATGTATAAACATACATGAACCCTGATTTGGAGAAAGTAACCCTTTCCACTTCACTAGGGGCAAAGATTTTAATATTATTCCATTTGCAATCCTCTTTCATGACAGGAATACTAAAAAGATGAATGGATTAAGGATACCTACTAACATGCTAGTGTTAGTCGCTTCTGGTATTAATAGGTTCTTTTTGTTCTTGAAGATCAGACTGGGTATTAAGTTGAAGGGGTATGATGGAGTTCACGATAGGAGGTCCAGATTCGGCATCAACTTCTTTTACTTTGTTCTTTTTAAGACCACCTCCGAAGAGAAGGCCAGTGTTTTCGAGGACAACAATTTTAGAAGACATGATGGTAAGAAATTTGAGTTGGAAGATTTTACTGAAAAAGATGAATTTTCCAGTAGGATTATAAGAAAGTTTGAAGAAGAAAGGATTTGTAAAAGTGAAAAGTGAAATTAAAGAGTAGGGGAGAAGTTTATAGGCAGCATAATTAGTGGTCATGATTACATTGTAAACTAGCAAAAATATTTGCCAAGTCACGTGGTAACACGTGTTTGGGTCATTAAATGCAAAGAAACGTGTGTCATTTCAAATGTCAGAAACTTTTCAGAAACTTACCCACTAAGAAAATGAGCTTTATCTACTTCCCGGTAACACTAAAGTATTATCACCGGAAAGTAGAGGGACTATATGTGTAGGGTAAAATTTGTTAGCGATAGTTAGACGAATGACGAGATGACACGTGGAACTGAAGACATGTAAGATGTGAGTCAGCAAGTAGTTGGCACCGGATGCAAGCATGTGATCGGTGCTGTGTAAATTTTGAATGCACGAGAACCGATAACAAAGATTTGAAGGAATGTCATCGGATAACATTCAATGAGCAGCCGTTACAAAGAATTTCTGTATTAATAGCCAACCGTTATGCAGCCATCAATGGCAGTTTTATTCTCATTCAAGAAGAGCTTGATTTGGGGATCTTATCCTCCTAAATATAGTTATAAATAAGAGAATTATTATCCATTGTAGGACAAGAAATATTTTGTACACAAAACCTAAAATCAACACTCATTCTATAAATTTGCTCTTTTACTTCGTTATTAATATTGATCCGGTTTATGCTATCGGAGAAGATAAATTTATGGCCATGCTTGTAATTCTTTTAATTTCTTTTCAAATTCTTTACTTGTTTCTTCTATATTTCATACTTTTGGATCAAGTTAATTCACGTGTCTATAAACTACGTTACAAATTCAACTGTACCGTTTTACGGGTGAACACAGTCGTTTAGAAAATAATTATTTCAGTTGTGACGTATAGTTTAAGTCATTTTGTTATCCTTTGAAACTGTAGTATACAACCAAAGTTGTAATTTAATTTTTTTCACTCTTATATTTTCTTACTTTTTGCCTTTAATTTATAATAAACTTTCTTTAAATGTGTCTAATATTGATAACATTTTCTACTCATATATATATAATTTCTCGAATAATTTTGTGTTAGAATCAGTGTTTTTCATGGACTAACAATCGATACATGAAGACCCATACATAAATAAGGCAGAGAATTAAATGCAAGGATCAGGGTTCGAAATTTCAACATATGTATTTTTAATAACCTTGTTGTGTAACGATCCGATCGGTCATTTTGAACATTTGTATTTCACTCAGTTGTTTGAGGGAATGAGTAGCTCTGTATGATGTATTATGACTTGTGTGCATCATCAGTTTCAGTTTTCGGGTGATTCAGAATTAGTTTGGAAGAATACATTTTATGTTTGAAACTTTAAGTTGGAAGAGTTGACCAAGTTTGACTTTTAAGTATTTAACCTCGAATCGGAGTTTTGATGGTTCCGTTAGGTCCGGATGGTAATTTTGGACTTCTTCATATGCCCGGATTTGCATTTGAATATTTCTAGAAAGTTTCGGCACTATTTGGCGAAAGTTGAAAATTTGAAGGTTTGGAATGTTTATAAGTTTTACTGGGAGTTGAATTTGATGATATCTGGTTCAGATTATAGTTTCGAGAATTGGATTAGATATGTTATGTCATTTGGGACTTGTGTGCAAAATTAGAGGTCATTCCGAGTTAATTTGATATGGTTCGACACAAATTTTGGAAGTTGAAAGTTCATAAGTTCATTAAGTTCGATTTGCGGTATGATTTGAAGTTTTGATATTTTTATACGTGATTTTGAGGCCTCGAGTAAGTCCGTGTTATGATATGGGACTTGTTGGTTTGTTCGGACTGGGTCTCGAGGGGCTCGGGTGAGTTTCAGATAGGTTTGGGTTGCGTTGCGCTCGTTTTGTTGTTTCGACGTCGTTTCTTCAAGAATAAATGGTACCACATTAAGAAAATGAGCTCCAATTTCTATTTTTATTGAAGCATTATATCCGTATCGTAATTACAGAGCCATAGCAAAAAGAATCATCGAATTTAGACATCGTATGAGGGAGTTATGCTCATTTTAGTGTCGGGGAAGAGAGCTGGTACTGGTGCTTCGTAGATGCGAAATTGTGTCCGCATCTGCGACCCCACAGGTGCGAAAAATGGTCCACAAAAGCGGAAATGACTGCTGGAAATGCGCAGGTGTGGATTGCAAAAGCGAAAATCCATGTGTATAAAAAAAATCAGATTGCGTTCTTTTGGTATTTTGAGCATAACTTGAGTTCTAGAGCTCCGATTGAGGTGATTTTTGCGGCGTTCTTCTCGTCTTTTCATGAGCATCATTAATTAATCCATATTTTGATTGGAAAATTTAGATATTTATCCAAACCAGTTTTAAAGTGAATAATTAAGTTTTAAACATCGATTCAGAGTTGGAATTGGATGAAATTAGTATGGTTGGACTCGTAATTGAATGGGTTGTCGGATTTTGTGAGTTTTGTCGGGTTCCGAGGTATGGGCCTGGGTTTGACGTTTTGGTTGACTTTGTGCTTTGATTTAAAGATTCAACCTTTATCGATTGGGTTTGTTCCTTTGGCATTGTTTGATGTTCTTGGGTTCTTTTTGGCTAGTTTCGAGCCGTTTGGAGGTCGGTACGCGCAAGATGGCATTTCTAGAGTATTGTTTGGCTTGCTTGATATTGGATTTGGCTTGTTTGAGGTTAGTATCTTATCTAAACTTTGTTGAGCCACTAATTTCCTGAATTATTTGTGATAGCTACGTGCTATGGGTGTGCATATGTGTGGGGTTTGAGCCATGTGCGAGCACCGTGGTAATTATTCATACTCGGGATAGTTCTTAGGCTATGATATGCCTAGAGTTGACTGTTAAGACTAAAGATATATTTTTTTTCATATTTGTACCATTGTTGTGAACTATTTGAGCTATACTTGAGGTTACGAAGAGGCTAATTCCCTAAATAAACTTGGTAATTACTATTTCTATGATAATTGTCGATTTGAGCTATGATAGCACACATTGCGCATGCTTACACTTTAGTATGTTATTATACCAGTCTAGGATCATGAAATATGATATTTATCCATCATTTACATGTGTTCTTGTATACTTTCTTCTATGTGATATGATTAAGATTGGGTGCCTGTGACCACGCCAAGAAGATTGTGTTGTAGGCTTGTGACCATGCCAGATGGATTATAATATTGTGACTGTGACCACGTCTGGCGGATTGGTATTATTACTATGTGAGTTGTCAGTACAACATATGATTTGTCCGTGCGGATCCAGATATTGATATTATTAGCACATGAATTGGCCGTGCAATACGTGAGTTGTTCATGCAGATCCAAATATTAATCTTATAGCATGTGAGTTGAGTTGTCCGTACAGTTGATATTATTAGCACGTGAGTTGTCCGTGTAGCATGTGGATACGGATCCATGCCCCTAGGGTCACCCTCTCATGTTTCTCTCTTGATGGTGTACACGCGGATTGTGATAAACTGACGGGTTTTTGATTGATGTGAGCTCTGGGAGAGCTGGCCACTATATTTGGATCGGGTTGCGCGCTGCAACGAATTGATATTTGGCTATGGCATTTCATCTTTACTTGCAATTTTATTGACTATTTACCTGATTTACTTGCATATCTTCCTTATATGTTGGATTGTTGACTGAGCATATTACTTTAAAATAAAGAATTGTGAGTATCAAAGTGGTTTTACCTGAAATATTTTGATTTGATCATATATCTCTATACTTATTGAAATTATGAACTGCACAGGTGTTAGTGAGTATCATCTATAGTTCTTGCTTCTTTTACCTCGCTAAGGTTAGTTAGGATATTTATTGAGTACATGGGGTTGGTTGTACTCACACTACGCTTCTGCACCTTGCGTGCAGATCTTGGAGTTGATGTTGCTGTATACGGTGGGAGGTGACATTGAAGATGTACCTGCGTTCCAATTATAGCTATCACTTGTCCTCGGTAGCTTTAGATTCAGATTCTTAAGTTTTGTAAAAATCTAAGTTTTAGTGGCTCATGACTTGTACTATCCGTCCTTGGGAATTTGTATAAAAATTCAGCTATTTCATTTTTGACTCTTATCATTATCACTATATTATGTTTTATTATTATTTGTCTTACCTAGCGGGTTGGGTTAGGTGCCATCACGACGGGTTGGATTTTGGGTCGTGACATGTTGAAATTGATAAGAAAATTTAATCAAATAGAAGTTATCATCAAATATAGTTGGCTAAATGGTAGTACTTGTTAATGGAGTTCGAGCAACTTTTATGGCAAAGTTTTCTTATGTCTACTGCATAGTTTAATTATGACATTAATGTTTTATTTTTGCTAAATTTCACAGGATTTTTCATCGCGATCGTGGACCTTGTTGACTGCGATCGCGAAGGAAAACATTATGCTGGACATTTTTGGAATTGCGATTGCGAGGTTAGTGACCGCAGTCGTGAAGAAGGATGACTGGTAGGGCTTTAAAACATCAAATTTTGGGATTTTGGGTTCATTTTCATCACTTTTTGAGATCTTGGAGCACAAGTAAAGTAATTTTGGAGGAGATAAACACCTAAATCATGAGGGTAAGTAATTTTACCTTTGTTTTGATTATATATTTTATTTTTTCATGGATTAGTAAACCTAAATCAAGGATTTAAAGAGAAGAAGTTGAGGGTTTTTGACTTGAGCTTAAGAGAATGAATTTTGGCGTTTTTAATATAAAATTGAGGTTGGATTTGGAAATCAATTATATATATATATTTACTCGTATTCGAATAGGTTATCGGAATTTGTGAGCTTTGTCTGGTTCTGGGGTGCGAGCCCGGAGTTACAGTTTTGGTTGACTTTGAGTATTTGAGCAAATATTCGACCTTTATCATTTGGGTTTGATTCCTATGGCATTGTTTGATGTTATTGAGTTGTTTTGGCTAGATTCGAGTAGTTCAGAGGTCGATTGGGGCGGGAAGGTATTTTTAGAATATGAATGTGGCTTGTTTGAGGTAAGTCACATATATAAACATGGTTTAAGGGATTTATCCCCGTGGACTATGATAACTGAGATATGTTGGGTATGGGCCATTGTTGATATTTTAAGCTGCTTGCCTTGATTGTAGTCATATTCTCAGTCATAATATTTTATCCGCATGTTATATCTATGTCTCTGTATATTATTTGTATGTCATATCACATGTTGTTGATGCCTTCTATATGTATACTATTTGGACTGAGTTCTATGTGACATGAGATATTAAGACTTGAGCGGTTGATGACTGATCTGGGCCATAGAGTTGTATTGTGAGTTACATTTGGTTTGGGTTGAATATCGCAACGGTTATATTGATTGTTAGTTTATATTTGATCAGAGCTTGGGCAAGGATCCTCCCCTCTGGAGTCTGGTATTCACAGTAGCGCATTCACAGGGTCATATATGTGCTTTGGTAAGGGGCATATGTGCAAGGCACCTATACAGTGCTGAGTTTGGTCGTGTGTGTGATGGTGAGGGGCACTTGTGTGCTGAGTGTGAGTATACCCGATGGATTCACTGTGATGTTATTGACTTGACATGTATATTTGACATGTAGGCATAGAGATGCATTTTTCTCATACCAGATGGTAAACAAAATGTCTTACCTATTGTTGATAGTTTGGAAATCACAGTTTACATGATAAAGTCATGTTTTAGTAACTTCGGAGCTAAGATTTGGCTTTGACCGTTATACTTGAAAATCATGTCTAATTTTCCGTATTTGTAAACATGTTAATCGTAAAATCTTTTTAGTTGTTTACTTTTACTACCATCATTATATTATGTGTTGTTATTGATTATTGGTGTTGGACACTGACCTTCTTCCGAGCTCGTCACTACTTCAGTCCGAGGTTAGGATTATCACTTATTGAGTACATGGGGTCGATTGTTCTCATACTATTCTTTCATCTTGCGTGCAAATCTTGGAGCTGAGTTGTTGTGAATGACGGGATCTGGCATTGAAGATATACCTGCTTTCCGGATATAGCTACCACTTGTCCTTGGTAGTTTTGGACTCGTACACTTTTTATGTATATTCAAACATATGTTGTATTTATTTTGTGCCAGCTTTGTAAATTTAAATCTTAGTGGCTCATGACTTGCACTATCAATCTTTGGGGTATTATATGAAAGTTCATTTATTTCATTTATTGATTGCTTATAAATCTCCATTAAAATTGAGTTATCGGTTGTTTGGCTTACCTAACGGGTCAAGTTATGTGCCATCATGACTAGATAGATTTTGGGCCATGACAAGTTGGTATTAGAGCTTTAGGTTCATAGGTTCTACGAGTCATGAGCAAATGTCTAGTAGAGTCTTGCGTATTGGTATGATGGCATCCATACTTATATTCGTGAGGCTACAGGGCATCTATGAAACTTCTCATATTTCGTTTTTTTTATCGTGCGACGTTGATTCATCTGGAGGCGTATATCTTTGATTTCCTTCCATCCACTCGCATGTTATATGAGCATTCAGTACTAGTTGTACATGGATATCTTGCGATATCATGGATGAGGTGCGAGATATATTCTTTGTGTTGTGGAGATAGGCCAGTCTGGAGGAATTGAGGCCAAGTTCAGACTGCAACTAGGCTCGATGGTCTCAATTGCGTTAGTATGTGCCTTCGGACTTATTTGTCCGGTAGTTCCCCTAGGAGTGTGGTTGATGGCTCAATGAGTGGTTGGATAGATATATAATGAGTATTATATGACTACAGAATGTGCTTAGTTGGTTTGGATGTGACGAGAAGACTTTTGCTTGGGGTGTGAAAGGACTATGCATGCCCGATTTCTATCTTGAGGTGTTGTACAATCTTGAGTTATGAGTGTGTTAGGGATCTTTCAGTTGCTCATTTGTGGAATGAAATTGATTCTTATGTATTATTGACAAGTTCAGACTTGGGAGGATTAAGTTATTGCATAATGGTTGTGGCCATGAAATGGCATAGTGAAATGCCAGTTTGAGGCTAAGCATGTGGATTATCTCCAGCGGGATGTTCTGAGGTTGTGTGATCCCCATGATGTTTCTGTGAACAGTTTCTTTTCTACTAGCGGGAAGTGTATGTGATGTAATTTGGGTCTGGATCACTTGAGGAAGTTCGCACGACTTTCACAAGAATGAATGTGTACTTAGCAGATGATTTGAGGTATTTTATGATTAGGGCTACATGAGCTCATGAAGGATTTAGTTGAATTACAGTGCGAGATCAAGGAAGATGTGGAGTAAGGGTATTGTGGGTTATCACATGTTATGTTCTATAGCTTCGAGCTAAGTGGGGGAGGCTTTTGTCGACGATCATAGTGCATGGTCATATGTTATATTAGTTTTGGACTGAGGTATACTTGTGGATCAGTTATGACTTGAAGAAGGTGATTTCAAAGATGACTTGTGCAAGGAAATTGCCGAGTGTATGATGCACTATACTTTATGGGCATATAAAAATCTTGGAATGATTCGAGTTTGATAGTCATGGTGATGTAGTGTGCAGGGAGAACGGATTCACTTTGTTGTTTAAAGGTAGGGTTACTTCTTAGGGTGTTGGTACATTAATAGAGTACAAGTCATTCGGCTCATTTTGGTGGTCCATTAGAGACTAGAGTAGAGTGAATGAATCTTCAGAAGGTTCTAATGGGTTTAAGATTCATATATAGTATTTGAGGATTCTACGGATTTTGTATATGGCTATGATCTGATATTTGCATTGGATGGTGCTGAGACTTGCGGTATTGTTGTATGATTAGTGATTCTATATTTCGGTATCAGAGAGGTTAAAGAAATAGCTTCAAATTCACACAAGTTCTCTTCAGAGTGGGTATCTCGGTAGCGGTACTATTGGATTCTTAAGAGAGAATACAGTGGCTTATGGGCTTTAGGACGACATGATTTTCATAATAAGATCTTTGGGGAAAGTTTTGGTTAAGGACCATAGTGCAGTGGCAAAGAGAAATGCTAACTTGAAGGTTAGTTGAGAGGAATTCCAAGAATGGGTTATCTTGGTAGTGGTTTGGATCAGAATAATAATAGAAGAGATCAGTTCTTTTGGTGTGACGAGGCTTTACTGGTGTTTTGTGGAAGTACTCTTAGGTTTGCTAGTCTACGTGACTTGGTTGAGTTAGAGGGATTAAATTCTGACGGCTTAGTTATGTGCTAATGGGTTTCGAATAGTTCTCAATGATTTCGACCACGACTTGGGGCAGATGTTTTCTACAGGCACGGAGAATTTGTTGTGTGTTGTGATTTTCTCCTGGATGGAGCAAGTGGAAAGTTCTCAGTGGATGGGGTGTGTATCCTGCTTGTGATTCGGAGTTGATAATAGAATTCTCGTGTTTCATATGATGGCTTGATAGATGCGGTGCGACATATGGGATCGAGGTTTACATATACAAGGTTGCAGTTCAATTTTGAAGGGAAGGTCATAGGTTCTAGACAACATGGATAGTTTCAGATGTTTAGAAAAATGATGGTACTATTTGGTATCACCTAAGATGATTGTGCATTTTAGAAAAGCGGATTGTATTTTGACTTATGGATGCTAGGCTAGTATTACCGTAATCGCATGGTTGTTGACTGTTGATGTTCAGATTTTGCTATGTGGTGCGAAAGATTTATGGGATTATTTTTTGCTAGATAATTGTGCATGAGGGATGAGTCAGTAGTTTGAGTGGTCGAGTTGAGATCAAATCTTGAGATTCTTGTATTCTTGGGATTTGGAGACTTGGAGTTGTCAGAGGCGGACTATTCCTTAGTTGTGGACTATGAAGGTATGGCCAGAGTTAGACAGTTGATAGTATGTGTTGTGGTTAGGTTACTTCGGACTTTGGAAGGTTATTTGCCCCCTTTTTAGTTGATCGTAATTGATTTGGGTGCCCATTGTTAGGCCTAATGAGGATCTGTATTCTACATGGGATCATATTATTTACTCAGCACATCTATTGTTGAGGGGTGTGTCATCGACTAGAGTTGATCTTTTTCATGTTCTTATATGCTTCATGTGCTGCTCTCCCATGCTACGACGGATTACGAGACTGTGTGGCTATTCATGCGTACAATGTGGTTCTGTTCTGGCTTGGAGGTAAGATTCGAGCGAGATGGCTTTGAGTGTGCCGGATTATTTATTGCATCGTGATTGTGGTTTCCCGTTAGTGTTATTTTGTTCTATCTGTTTCTCTTTGGTTATGGTCATGCATTTTGCGTGTTTGCTGTTGATACACATGTGGTTGTTGATTGTGAGCATTATGGATCGATGGATATGCCATGTGGATCAGTATGTTTGGACTGGGCTACGTGCCGCAACGAGGTTATGTTAGGATGAAATTCTTGTGGTTATTTCGTGTGTTTTTCTTCTCCCTTGTGGGGTGGATTCAAAGTATGGTGCCTTTGGGGTTGTATCTGTTGGACTTGTCGGATAGTTCTCTCATTTAGTTCTCTTTCCATCTTCCGTTATATTCGAGTTGTTACTTGTTGGGTAGAGATTGCATCGTATGTGAGTGCGCAGTATTTGGTATGGCTTGTCGGTTAAATAGCTTGTGCTGGATGAGATGAGATCATTGAACCTGGAATTAGTGCAATCGAACTTTGATAAGGTATGTTTGGATAAGAATGTCATTTAACAACTTAGAGTTTGGCAATGGTTCTTGTCGAGCGAGAGAACTCCATGACTTGTTGATTGAGTGAGTGGTTATGATTTTTTACATGTTTCTTACATCATTAGCAATGTTGTGAAGGTTTAGAACATGGTTTTATTTGATATGTGTTATATTATTGATACATGATTTAGTAATGAGCAGCTATTATGATGGGAAGATATTACTATGAGTATATGACTTATGTGGTATATCGTGTGATTATATCTTGTGATATGGTTACGGCTTGTTGCAGCTTGGTTAGACTTATACAGTAAATAGATGCAAGAATCGGGTCTTATAAAGGATTTCAGATGTTCGAGATTGGATTCGAAGGTTTATAGACTAAGGTTGAAGAAAGAATCTTCAGTTAGGTTGTGTTGATGGTCTTATATAGATTGAGGTGACATGAGATCACCTATGGGTATGAGAATGGTGAGTTTATATAGTAATTTGATGGCTTGGGAGCGACTCTTGGCACGTTCGAGGATGAACATATCTTTAAGTGGGGGAGAACGTAACGACCTGACCGGTTGTTTTGAACGTTACCATTTTGGTTAGTGGTATGAGATCTTGAGTAGATTCATATGATATATTACAACTTGTGTGCATGGTTGGTTTTGATTTTCGAGAAGTTCAGGATTGATTCAGAAGAGTAATTCTCAATTTAGAAGCTTTAAACTGGAAGAATTGACCAAGGTTTGACTTGTGATTAAACGACCTCGGATTCGTATTTTGCTGGTTCCAATAGGTTCGTATAGTGATTTTGGACTTAGGCGTCTATCCAGATTCGTATTTGGAGGTTCTTAGGATTATTTGGCTCTTTTCGTCGAAAGTTAGTAATTTGAAGGTTTAGAAATTTCATAAGTTTAACCATGAATTGACTTTGTAGCTATCAGATTTGGATTGTTATTCCGAGACTTGGAACATGTCCATTTTGTCATTTGAAACTTGTGTACAAAATTTGGTCTCATTCCGAATTGATTTGGTATGAATCAGATGCTTGGTTATGAATATTTGAAGTTCTTGAGTTTGAAGGTTTCATGATGAGTTTTGGTGTTTAATTCTCGGTTTTGGTGTTATTTGTGATGTTTCGAGCCTTTGGATAAGTTTGGATTAGGTATATGGACTTGTTAGTATGACTGGAGGGGGTTCTGAGAGGCTCGGGGTAGTTTCAGACTATTTTTAGCCCCTTTTCAACTACTGGCTTTTGGCTACAGGGGTGTACATGGAGATCGCGGAGCTCTGGGCCGCGATCGCGAAGGGTAAAATCTAATATTGGACTTGTTAATCGCGTTCGCATTCGCGAAGGGGAAATTTCTCCTGTCATAGGGCCGACTTTGGGAGCTTATATCTTGCAATCTATAATGAATTTGGAGGTGATCCAAAAATAAAAGTTATAGCCCTTGGTGTCTAGTTTTCATAAAATGAAATCATTTGTCATTTGAGCTTTATATATAATGTTATGTCCATTTCACTAGAGGCTATCTAGAAAGAGTTGAGAGAGTATTTCACAGGATTGTTCATTGCGATCGCGGAGCTTCTAGGCCGTGACCACGAAGGGAAAAATTATGCTGGACATTTTTTGAATCGCGAGAAAAGTTGACCACGGTTCGCGAAGAAGGACGATTGGCAGGGCATTAAAGCATCTAATTTCGGGATTTTGAGTTCATTTTCCTCACTTTTTGAGTTCTTGGAGCACAAGTAAGGCAATGTTTGAGGAGATAAATACCCAAATCATGAGGGTAAGTAATGTTATCTTTGTTTTGATTATAATTTTTATTTTTTCATGGATTATTACACCTAAATCAAGGATTTGTAGAGAAGAAATTTGGAGGTTTTGACTTGAACTTAAGAGAATGAATTAAGGAGTTATGAACATGAAATTGAGGTTGTATTTTGAAACAAATTATATATTTGGACTCGTATTCGAATGGGTTATCAGAATTTATGAGTTTTGTCGGGTTCCGGGGTGTGGGCATAGGGTTGAAGTTTTTTTTGACTTTGAGTATTTGAGTAAAGTTTCGAGCTTTATCATTTGTGTTTGATTCATATGGCATTATTTGATGTTATTGGGTTGTTTTTGGCTAGATTCGAGTTGTTCGAAGGTTGATTCGCATGGGAAGACGTTTTTAGATATGGATTTGGCTTGTTTAAGGTAAGTAACATATCTAAACTTGGTTTGAAGGTAATTATCTCTGTGAACTATGATACTTGAGATATGTTGGGGGTGACGCAAGTGCTAGGTGACGGGCGCGTGTGCATACACCAGGGTAGTCATGATTCAGGTAGACGTTACGCTACTATGAGACTTGTTTTCTATCATGCCTCGTTATTTTCATGTTTTCTTTCTCTACTTGTATGACTACTTAGTTGTTAATCATGCTAGGGATCATGTCTAGGCTATGTGCTTACCTGTTGAGATATGTTAGGCTATTGTTGCTATTTTAAGTTATTTGCCTTGATTGTAGTCATATTCTCAGTTATAGTTTTTGATCTGCATGTTATATCTCGGCCTCTGTTTATTTTTTGTATGACAGATCATATGTTATTGATGCCTTCTATATGTATACCGTTTGGACTAAGTTATATGAGATGCGAGTCATTGAGACTTGAGCGGTTGTGATTGATGTGAGCCATAGGGCCGTATTGTAATTTATATTTGGATCGAGTTGCACGCCGCAACGTATTAATATTTGGATTGGGTTGCATGCCGCAATAATTATATTGATTATTGGTGTATATTCGATCAGTGCTTGGACAGGGATCTGCCTCTCCGGAGTCTGGTATTCATAGTGAGCACATGCACAGGGTCATATATGTGCTTTGGTGTAGGGGCATATATGCCAGGCACCCGTATAATGCTGAGTGTAGTTGTGTGTGTGATGGTGTGGGCACTTGTGCCAGGCACCATGAGTGTGCTGAGTGTGAGTATACCCGATAGCTTTACTGTGATGTTATTTACTTGACATGTATATTTGATATGTAGGCATAGAGATGTATTTTCCCCATGCTAGATGGTAAATAAAATGTGTCACCTGTTGTTGAAAGTTTTGGAAATCGAAGTTTCCTTAATAAACTCATGTTTTAGTGACTTTAGTGGCAAGACTGGGCTTCGATGATTATACTTGGAAAGCATGTTTAATTTTCCGTATTTGTAAATGAGTTAATCCTGATATCTCTTTAGTTTTTTTACTTTTAACGTCATTATATCATGTATTGTTATTGATTAGTTGTATTGGACACTAACCTTCATCCGAGCTCGTCACTTCTTTCAGTCTGAGGTAGGTTTGTTAACTATGGAGTGCATGGGGTCAGTTGTACTCATGCTACACTTCTGCACCTTGGGTGCAAATCTTGGAGCTGAGTTGTTGTGAATGACGGGAGCTGGCATTGAAGACGTACCTACTTTCCGAATATAGCTACCACTTGTCCATGGTAGTTTTGAACTTGTACTCTGTTTAAGTATATTCAAACAGATATGGTATTTACTTTGTACCAGCTTTGTAAATTTAAATCTTAGTGGCTCATGACTTGTAATACCAATCCTTGGGGGTATTATATGAAAGTTCAGTTATTGTATTTATTGATTATGGGGAGGGGGCGTTCGGCACTTCAGTACAAAATTTTTGAATTACTGTTCGATACTTTGATATTCGGTATATCAATTGTGCAGATCAAATACCATACCAAAGTAGTTTAGTACCGTTCGGTATTTACTTATTTGGTTTGGTACGATTCAGTGCGGTTTCAGTATCGCACCGTCCATATCTAACATGAGAAGAAGTAGCACTGGCCACAGGTGATTCTGTAAGGACTCGACTGGTCGTTTTGAACATTTGCACTTCGCTTGGAAGTTTGAAGGCATGAGTAACTCCATATGATGTATTGTGACTTGTGTTAATCGTCGTCTTTGGTTTTCAGGTTATTCGAAATCGATTTGGAAAAATGAATTTCATTCTTGAAGCTTTAAGTAAGAAAAGTTGACCAAGTTTGACTTTTGTGAATTTGACTCCGGAACGGAGTTTTGATGGTTCCGCTAGGTCCGGATGGTGATATTTGGACTAGGTCGTATGCCCGTTTTGCATTTGAATATTTCTAGAAGGATTCGACACTAATTGGAAAAAGCAGGAAATTTGAAGGTTTGGAGAGTTCAGAAGTTTGACCGGGAGTTGACATTGATGGTATCAGACTCAGATAGTGGTTTCGGAAATTAGAATAACTTCATTATGTCAGTTGGTTCAGGGATTTTTCACAAAAGCCAAACAGGTACTGCAGAAGCGAGGGTCGCGGATACGATAACCGCTGGGCTGACCTATAATTCCAGGTCTTTGGTTTGTTTCTTCATTTTTTGGATTTTGGAACTCGGTTTGGGCGACTTTGGAGAGGTATTTAATCACAAGGATTGGGGTAAGCGTTTTATAACCGGTTTTGATTATATTTTGTGATTTTATCTTCATTTTTGGTAATTGGATTATGAATTATAAAGAGAAATTGGGGGTTTTAGCCTAAAGTTTCATAGAGTGAGTTTTTGAGTTTTGAACATTGATTCAGATCCGGATTTGAGTGAAACTAGTATAGTTAGACTTGTAATTGAATGGGTTTTCGGATTTTATATGTTTCATCTGGTTCCGAGGCATGGGCCCGGGTTAGACTTTTGGGTTGATTTTGGGCTTTTAACTAAAGATTCAACCTTTATCGATTAAGTTGTTTCCTTTGGCATTATTTGATATATTCGAGTTGCTTTTGGCTAGTTTCGAGCCGTTCAGAGGTCGGTACGCACAAGATTGCATTTTTGAAGCATCGTTTGGCTTGCTCGGTATTGGACTTGGCTTGTTCGAGGTAGGTAACACTTCTAAACTTGGTGCTGAGGGTATGAACCCCCGAATATACATGTTATGTGCTTAGTGTCAAGGTGACACACATGCTAGGTGACGGGTGTGTGGGCATGCACCACGTGAATTATGACAAGGTTTATTCTATGATACTGTGTAGTTACTTAATCTTGTCTCTATCCATGAAATTTCCACGTGTTAGAGAAATTGATTTGTGAATCATATTAGAAATCATGTTTAGGATATATGTGTATTCTGTTGGTACCTACTAAGGTCATCTCTGCTGTTGAGTTTTTTGCTTAAATGACATCTACATACTCAGTCATGTTTATTCATTTACATATCATATCTTAGCCTCTGTTATCATTCTTTGTCACATCATATTGTTGTCATTATTTAGGATGGTTGGCATGAGATTTGTGAGGCCGAGAGACTGGAGAGATTGATGATTGATTTGGGGGCTGATGGCAGGATTGTGAATGATTTTGATTGGATCAGGTTGCATGCCGCAGCAGGTATTATATATATGTATATGTTAATCGGGTTGCATGCCGCAACAAGCCTTATGGCTATATATAGGTGGATCGGCTTGCACGCCACAACAGGCCTTATAGCTATATGTGGAGCGGGTTGCCCGCCGTAACAGGACTTAGGGCTATATGTGGAGCGGGCTACACTCCGCAGTAGGTTATGTTAGTGCTTGGGTAGGATCCGCCCCTCCAAAGTTTGCACACCCATAGTGAGCACAATATCTATTGATTCATGATGGGATCGAACTCCGCGTCGCTCCACAATAAAGTAGGATATTTTCTTATGTACCTCCGGAAGGAAAGTATATTTATTATGAGATCAATTCGAGAGGATGAACAATTTCTTTTAACAATTAATTAATTTAAACAGAAAATTAAGCATATGAGATTTTCATCTTTTAATATCTTCCCTAACAATTCTTTATTTAATTAAATTATTTGGTATATATATATATATATATATATATATATATAAAATTAAATAAAGAATACACTTTACACAAGTAATTCATGCTTTGAGTCCTAAATTACCCGGACTTTAGTATTACTAGTAGCTACGCACAGACTCTCGTCACCTCGTGCGTACGTAGCCCCCACAATTAGCAATAATTATTTAATTTAATTACCTATGGGGTAATTTTCCCCTCACAAGATTAGACGAGAGACTTACCTCGTCTTGCTCCAATTTAATCCACTAGTAGGCCTTTTTCTCGATTTTCTAACTTCAATTGGCTCGAATCTAACAAAAAATAATTCGATACAATCACTAAAATTTATAGGAATCAATTCTATAAGAAAATACTATATTTTTAATAAAAATTCCGAAATTAATTAAAAATTCATTTGTGTGGCCTATATCTCGGAATCTCGTGAAAGATACAAAATCCAATAACCCATTCAATTACGAGTCCAACCATACCAGTTTCACTCAAATCCGACTCCGAATCGATACCGAAATCTCAAAAATTCGTTTCTATGAGATTTCTAAAAAATTCCCAAATTTAAATCTGAAAACACTAATTTATGGTGAAAATAATGATATACTTGTATATTTAGACCAAATCCGAGTTAGAATCACTTACCCCAATATTTGTTCCTTAAAAGTCTGTCAAAAGTCGCCTCTGCTCAAGTTCAAGTTCGTCAAAAATGGCAAATGGGATGAATGCCCTCTTTTATAAAGCTGCCCAGGTAGCCTTCCGAATTAGACCTCGATCGTGGCTTCGTTCATGGCCTCGAGCCTAGGACTCCAGTCATGGACACGATCATGGCCTCGAGCCTGGGACTCGATCATGACCTCGAGCCTGGCATCGAGCCTGTGCCTTCGATCGTGACCTCGATCTTGGGTCTTGATCCTGGCCCTCGAGCCTTGCCTTCGATCATGGCCCTCGAGTTGTCCCTTCGATCGTGGCTTTGATACTGAGCTTCGTCCCTGGCTTCGACTCAGGCCGTTGACTCTGGGCTCGATGGGCTCGATATCTGGGCTAGATCTTGGGCTCTATCACATCCCAGAATATCCAGCAGAATGGAAAATTGCAGCAGCTTTTTGAGTCCAACTTTTGATCCGTTAACTATCCGAAACTCACCTGAGGCACTCGGGACCTCAACCAAATATACCAACAAGTACTTAAACACCATACGAACTTATGTCAAACCTCAAATCACCTAAAACGACGCTAAAATAATGAATTATGCTCCAATTCAAGTTTAATGAAACTTAGAATTTCCAACTTCTACATTTGATGTCGAAACCTATCAAATCAACTCCGATTTACCTCAAATTTTGCACCCAAGTCATAAATGACATAACGGAGCTATGAATATTTTCAGAACTAGATTCTGACTCCGATATCAAAAAGTCAATTCCCCGGTCAAACTTCCAAACTTAAATTTTTATTTTAGCCATTTCAAGCCTAATTTAACTACGGACTTCCAAATACAATTTCGAACACGCTCCTAAGTCCAAAATCAATATTCGGAGCTGTTGAAATCGTCAGAATTCTATTCAAGGTCATTTTCTCAAAATGTTAACCGAAGTCAAACTTGGCCTTTTAAAGCAAACTTAGCACCCGTTTGGCCATAAATTTTGTCAAAATAAACTTGAATTTTATTTGGCAAACACATGTTTGGTCATAAATTTTGCCTACATTTTGGCCAAATCCCAAAATCAGCTCAATAGCTGGTTTTGGGCCAAAATATCACTATTATAGTTTTTAAAATTGCCTCAAACTTTTATATTTTATAAAAGAGCCCACTATTTATTATTTTGTAACGATATTGCTTCATCTTCTCGGTCATCTGATTGTGTATTGTGTAGTTCATTATAAAAATGATAATTTTGTATCAAATTTATTTATGTTCAGGAATATGGTTTGCGATAATATAATGAATGTTATTGATAATGGTACTGTTGGGTATTTGTGATAGTTTTTAGAACTTGTGGGTATAAGTCATGTTTCATGTTTTTCCAAACCAAAACTTCACCCAAAACAGATGTCCAAACACATTTTCATCTTCAAACCAAACTTCATCCAAATCAGATTTTTCAGAATAAATTTGGGAATCTATGGCCAAACGCTAGCTTAAGGAACGAAGTGTTCCGATTTCAACCCCAAACACTTCCAAATCCCGAACCAACCATCCCCGCAAGTCATAAATCATTAAAAGTACATATAAGAAGTTTTATTTTAGAAAATAGGGTTCTAAAAGTCAAAATGACCATTTGGGTCATTGCATTGGTTTTATTCATGATTGATGCAACGAATAGATATAGTTATGCAACTTTCCAGTACCCAATTAGGGAATTAAGGGGGTTGGGGTGTTAGAGTTTAGGCTTATTGGGCTGGAAAATAAAAATAGAGGTGGCTTAGACTTAAATATTTTGGTACTTCGGTATTTCGAAATATCAAAAACTCAATACTGAGTACCGTACCGAAATACCCAAAATATCGAATAAATCGATATCAAAATACCAAATTAATTCGGTCCGGTCCAAATTTAATTTTTCGAATTTTAAGCCCACCCCTAATTGATTATTTATAAATCTCCATCAAAATTATGTTATCTATTGTCTGGCTTACCTAAAGGGTCGGATAAGGTTCCATCACGACTAGGTGAATTTTGGATCGTGACAACTGAAGAATCATCAATATTTTTGACTTTTCTTCCCTCTAATTTAAAATGTGGGTTCTACATTTTCACTTTTATTTTCGATATGACTACTAATTGGTTTAGGGCTAATCACTGATGGAGAATCGGTAAATAAAGAAAAACTTGGAGTGGTCATAACTTATGCAACCGATTCAGCCCTTACTTGTTTTGAAGAATGATTTTCTACACGGCACCACCATCTAAGTGCATCATGCTTTCGACCCAAACTGAAATGCAATACTCCACAGACATCAATTAACAAAGTACAAACAAACTCACAAAAAGAATATAATTTTTAAAATCCACTTTCTTAAAATGTACTTTGAAATCTAAAAAATTTCGCCCGAAACTGCTATTAGAAGAAGGTAAAAACGAAATCTGAAAAACATTCTCGCGTCAAAGGAATGGTTAATTGTGTCGGGTAAATAGTTTGGGCCGCATAGATAAAAAAAATAAATTATTTGGGCTTGGGTATAAAAGGGTAAGGCCTAATACATGCGCAACCCCTTAAAATTTTCATGATTTTTCGTACAGACACTCTAACTAAAACTTTGAGGGGCTGAATATGTATTGGCCAATAGGTACATTTTGAATATATATTAAATATCTAAATTGAAAATCGTGACAACTTTGAGGGGCTGAATATGTATTGGCCAAAGGGTAAATAGTTTGGGCTTAATGGGCATAAAGTGATAATTTCTCTTTTTTCAACCTGAAATTTTCTCTATATAATAGAGTACATATTACAATTAAAAAATCGCTTTTCGACATTTTTGTTTTACGCATTCCATTAGATTAGTTTGTATAAAACTATACGCGTAAATAAGGTTTGGTACTGTAACGACCTAACCGGTTGTTTTGAGAGTTGTATCTCCGTTCCTCCATTTGCTACTCATTTATGGTTTATAGCTGCTATGTGACTTGCCTGGATAGTTAGTTCGGGTCCGGAGAGGTTTCGAAATGAATTGAGACACTTAGTCTCAAGGTTGAAAGCTTAAGTTGAACTGGTTGACTGGATATTGACTTGTGTGTAAACGACTCTAGAATAGAGTTTCGATGGTTCTGTTAGCTCCATTGGATGATTTTGGACTTTTGAGTGTGTCCGGATTGTGATTTGGAGGTATGTAGTTGAATTAGGCTTGAAATGACAAAAATTGGAAGTTTGACCGAGAATGGACTTTGTGGACACCGGGCTCGAATTAGGGTTCCGGGAGTTGGAGTAGATTCGTGGTGTTATTTGTGACTTGTGTTAAAAAATTTGAGGTCAATCGGACGTGATTTGATAGGTTTCGGCATCGTTTGTAGAAGTTTGAATTCCTTAGCTTTCATTAGGCTTGATTTCGGGTGCGATTCATGTTTTCGATATTGTTTGAGGGCTCGACTAAGTTCGTATCATGTTTTAGGACTTGTTGGTGTATTTGGTTGAGGTTCTACAGGCCTCAGGTTGATTTCGAATGATTAACGGATCAAAAATGATACTTAGAGCATTGCTCAAGCTGGGAGCCTTCTGGTGTGATCGCACTTGCGAGGAGATTGGTCGCAGGTGCGACTGGAGTGGCGTAGAAGCGAGATTGGTCTAGCCTTGGGTGTATCGTAGGTGTGGAAGGAGGATTGCACCTGCGAGTCCGCAGAAGCAAAATTGTGGTCGCAGGTGCGGAATTTGGAACATGGCTATGGGCGCGCAGAAGCGGACGCGGGGCCGCAGGTGCGGTTTCGCAGGTGCGAGACCTTGGTCGCAAAAGGGACAGGTCGGGGGTGGAGTGTAAGTCCGTAGGTGCGGATCTCTGACCTCAAAAGCGGTGCCACAGAAGCGGCTAAATGAACCCCAGAAGCGGAGCCACTAGCAGTGCATATTAATTCAAGGGTTCGCAATTTTTCTTCATTTTGAACATTTCATGCTCGGGATAAGGTGATTTTTGAGAGGTGTTTCGAGGGGTTTCTTGAGATAAGTAACTTGCGGTTAAATTTGTTCAATAATTATATTTTCCCATTGAATTCCCCACCTATATTGTGTGATTTTGAGGTGCAATTTTAGGAGTTGAGGCTAAGGATTTGGAGAGTTTAGATTGGGGATTTGGTATTAAATTTTAGTAAATTTGGTATGGTTAGACTCGTGTTTGAATGGGCTTCCGGATTGTGTGACTTTAAGGGATTCCAAGACGTGGGCCTGGGGGCCAGCTTTTGAGTCGACTTTTGACTTTGATTAATAACTTAGTATTTGCTTATGCAATTGATTCCTTTGGCCCGTGTTGATTGTATCGAACTGTTTGTGGATACATTCGAGGCACTTGGAGGCCGATTCAAGAGGCAAGGGCGTGTTAGAGTAGGTATTTGCACGGTTTGAGGTACGTAACCGTTCTAAACTTGGTTATGAGGGTATGAAACCCCGAATTACGTGTCATATGATTGATGTTGAGATGACGCACATGCTTTGTGATGGGCGTTTGTGCGTGCACCATAGTAATTGTGACTTAGTGAATTTCCATGGAACTGTATAGCTGAATAATATGTTGTTATCCATATATTCTCCATGTGTTATATAAATTGAACTACAAATCATGTTTGAAATTATGCTTAGGCTATATGTTGATACTGTAGGGACCCACAGAGGTCGTATTATGGAACGGGGTTTTAAAAGTCAAAATGACCGATTGGGTCAAAATTTCATAACCATAGAATGTAATAATGCAGGACCGGTAGATCCGGCTCACAACAACAGAATCGCCCACAGGAGTAGACACATAAACAAGAGTACTCAAGAACTCATGAGAAACACCTAGGAATGGAGAAAATATAGATGACACATATGAATACGTAGATCCTGGATCAAATAATACTGAGGCATCTTTTCTGTAAACATAAATAATACCTGTAATCACGGAATCTGAGGCCTCTGTATCTGGTCTGGCCAGAAAAGCATAGAACTAAGTTGGAGCGCTAACTGGCTTGCCTCCGCCTGGCTGACCTCCACCTCTAGGATGGCCCCTACCCACCTGTCCTCCACCTCTTGGTAGTCGGACTACTGGTGAAGCAACTTGTCCGATAAGCATAGGCTGCTGACCCTGCTGCACTGGTCTACCCCTCAGCCTGGGGCAGAATCTTCGTATGTGACTGGGGTCCCCGCACTCGTAACAACTCTTCGGTGCGATGGGCTGCTGACTAAGAGTCTGGCCCTGGGGAACTGAATACCCACTGGGAGGACCCTGAATA
>AWOL01S0041788.1:75304-143725 GCA_000715115.1 Nicotiana otophora | reverse complement strand
GACTAGGGTCCCCGCACTCGTAACAACTCTTCGGTGCGATGGGCTGCTGACTAAGAGTCTGGCCCTGGGGAACTGAATACCCACTGGGAGGACCCTGAATAGCTGGTGGGCGATAAGAACTCTCTGGTATAGCACTAAGATAAGGTCACACTGGAGCACCTCGAGGAGGCGGTGGTGCTAGATATGGGGGCCTGTTGGACTACCCTCTCACGAACTGACCTCTGCCCCCCAGACGGAGCACCTTTGAACTCTCCAGAATACCTGAACCGCTTATCTCTCATAACCTGCTCTCGGCTCCGCTGACGTACACCCGCAATCCTATGGGCTATCTCCATGACTAGCTCATAAGAAATACTCATCTGAAACTCTCTAGCCATAGTGGCCTTAATGCAGTATGTAAACCCGCAACAAACTTCCGCACTCTCTCCGCCTCAGTAGGAGTATCATACGTGCATGGCGAGATAACTCAAAAAACCTCGCCTCATAATTCGTGACTGACATCTGACCCTGCTGGAGCTGCTCAAACTGAAACCTAAACTCTTACCTCTGAGAGGGTGGAATATACCTGTCCAGGAAGATACAGGTGAACCTGTCCCAAGTCATGGGAGGAGAATCTGCTGGTCTGCCAAGAACATAAGACTGCCACCATCTACGGGCTCTGCCCTCTAGCTGAAAAGTAGCAAAGTCTACCCCATGAGACTTCAATATCCTCATGTTGTACATTCTATCCTTGCACCAATCAATGAAATCCTGGGGATCCTCATGTCGCTCACCCCCAAAGACAAGAGGATGTAGTCTAGTCCATCTGTCCAATAGTTTATGTGGATCAGCGGCTGCAGCTGGCCTAGACTCAGGTGTAGCTGCTGCCACTGGCTGGGCTCCACCCACGGGTAGTGCACCCTAGGTCTGATATACAGCAGTTGCCTGTCCATGAGCATGTGCGGTAGGGGTCTGTGCTCCCCCACCCGCCTGAGATGTGGTTGGTTCTGCCGGAAATAAACTGGCCTGAGTCATATTGTCCATGAACCGCAGCATACGACCCTTGACATCCTAAAATCCCGGTGCAGATGTGAAATCCACCGGAGCTGGCTCTGCCACAGGCACTCATCCTGCTCCTCAACAATAGGGTTCTCTGCTGGACCCACTGGTGGCATAACTAGAACAGTCCTGGGACGTCCTCGCCCTCTACCACGGGCTACAGCCCTCCCTCAGCCTCTGCCTCGGCCTCTAGCAACTGGGGGAGTAGCTCTTCCATGGTCTGGATCCTCATTAGAGCGCGTTTTCACCATCTGTGAGAGAATAAAAGAAGGATATTTAGAACTGCATCATTTTACGATGGAATATGAAGAAAGGTAGTTTCCTAACACCCTATAGCCTCTCGAAGATAAGCACAGATGTCTCTGTACCAATCTGCAAGACTCTATTAGGTCAGCTCATAACTTGTGAGACCTATGTGAACCTAGTGCTATGATACCATATTGTCACGACCCAATTTCAGCTATAGGTCGTGATGGCGCCCAACTCTATAGCTAGGCAAGCCAACTAATAAATTAAACATATAGTGATAAAATTTAAATCCAAGAAAAATAATAAGACACCAAATTATACCAATGTATGTGCCAAGACCTGGTGTCATAAGTGTATGAACATCTAGTAGATTATACAAAACTCCAAATACTGTCTGAAATGAAAATAGACAGAATTAAAAATATAAGAAGAGGCACTGGTAGCTGCAGGACGGCTCAGAAAGGCAGCTCACCACTATGCTCCTGGATAATGAGGATGTGCGATGATAGGTCTTCCACTAGTATCTGTCTCAGATCCTGCACAAAAAGTGCAGCAAGTGTAGCATGAGTACGTAAATAACGTGTATCCAGTAAGTATCAAGCCTAATCTCGAAGTGATAGAGACGAGATGACCGACTTTGACACTACTAAGGGTCAACAATAATAAATGGAATAAAGTAAAATTATTCAAATCAGCATGATTCATAGAGTTAACAATAATTTTATTCAATTAGCAGAAATAATAAAAATCCTTCAAATGCAACAATTTCAAATTTATTAACTAAATCCTTCAATTTCAATAACATTTCCAATTTATAAAATAGCTTTACAAGCTGCAATTTAATTTCAATAAATTTTCAATTTATCAAATAGCTTTACAAGCTGCAATAAACTGTCAAAGTATCATGTAGTTATTATTATTATTAAGCACAATTTCTGCCGAGGTCGTACGGCCCGATCCAAAGTGTCATGTATATTGCCGAGGAACATGCGGCACGATCCATAGATGCATCTATCCTGCCGAGACGTTCGACCCGCTCCACAATAAAGGAGGATATTTTCTTATGTACCTCCGGAAGAAAAGTATATTTATTATGAGATCAATTCGAGAGGATGGACAATTTCTTTTAATAATTAATTAATTTAAATAGAAAATTAAGAATATGAGATTTTCATCTTTTAATATCTTCCCTAACAATTCTTTATTTAATTAAATTATTTGGTATATATATATATATATAATTTAATTAAATAAAGAATACACTTTACACAAGTAATTCATACTTTGAGTCCTAAACTACTTGGAATTTAGCATTACTAATAGCTACGCACACACTCTCGTCACCTCGTGCGTACGCAGCCCCCGCAATTAGCAATAATTATTTAATTTAATCACCTATGGGATAATTTCCCCCTCACAAGATTAGACGAGAGACTTACCTCGTCTTGCTCCAATTTAATCCACTAGTAGGTCTTTTCCTCGATTATCTAACTTCGATTGACTCGAATCTAATCAAAAATAATTCGATACAATTACTAAAATTTATAGGAATCAATTCTATAAGAAAATACTATATTTTCAATAAAAATCCCAAAATTAATTAAAACTTCATCTGTGGGGCCTATGTCTCGGAATCTAGAAAAAATTACAAAATCCAATAACCCATTCAATTACGAGTCCAACCATACCAGTTTCACTCAAATCCGACTCCGAATCGATACCGAAATCTCAAAAATTCGTTTCTATGAGATTTCTAAAAATTTCCCAAATTTAAATCTGAAAACACTAATTTATGGTGAAAACAATGATATACTTGTATATGTAGACCAAATCCGAGTTAGAATCACTTACCCCAATATTTTTCCCTTGAAAATCTGTCAAAAGTCGCCTCTGCTCAAGTTCAAGTTCGTCAAAAATGGCAAATGGGACGAATGTCCTCTTTTATAAAGCTGCCCAGGCAGCCTTCCGAATTGGACCTCAATCGTGGCTTCGGTCATGGCCTCGATCATAGCCTCGAGCCTAGGACTCTGGTCATGGACACGACCATGGCCTCGAGCCTGGGACTCGTTCATGGCCTCGAGCCTGGGACTCGGTCATGACCTCGAGCTCGTGCCTTCGATCGTGACCTCGATCTTGGGTCTTGATCCTGGCCCTCGACCCTTGCCTTCGATCATGGCCCTCGAGCTGGCCCTTCGATCGTGGCTTCGATACTGAGCCTCATCGCTGGCTTCAACTCAGGCCGTCGACTCTGGGCTCGATATCTGGGCTAGATCTTGGGCTCGATCACATCCCAAAATATCCAGCAGAATGGAAAATTGCAGCAACTTTTTGAGTCTAACTTTTGATCCGTTAACTATCCGAAACTCACCTGAGGCACTCGGGACCTCAACCAAATATACCAACAAGTACTAAAACATCATACGAACTTATTTGAAACCTCAAATCACCTAAAAAGACGCTAAAACAATGAATTATGCTCCAATTCAAGCTTAATGAAACTTAGAATTTCCAACTTCTACATTTGATGTCGAAACATATCAAATCAACTCCGATTGACCTCAAATTTTGTACACAAGTTATAAATGACATAACAGAGCTATGAATATTTTCAGAACTGGATTCTGACTCCGGTATCAAAAAGTCAACTCCGCGGTCAAACTTCCAAACTTAAATTTCTATTTTAGCCATTTCAAGCCTAATTTAACTACGGACTTTCAAAATAAAATTTCGAACACGCTCCTAAGTCCAAAATCAACATTGGGAGCTATTGGAATCGTCAGAATTCTATTCCAAGGTCGTTTTCTCAAAATGTTAACTAAAGTCAAACTTGGCCTTTTAAAGCAAACTTAGGACCCCTTTGGCCATAAATTTTGTCAAAATAAACTTGGATTTTATTTGGCAAACACATGTTTGGCCATAAATTATGTCTATATTTTGGCCAAATCTCAAATCCCAAAATCAGCTCAATAGCTGATTTTGGGCCAAAATATCACTATTATAGTTTTTAAAAATTGCCTCAAACTTTTATATTTTATAAAAAAGCCCACTATTTATTATTTTGTAACGATATTGCTTCATCTTCTCGGTCATCTGATTGTGTATTATGTAGTTCATGATAAAAATGATAATTTTGTATCAAATTTATTTATGTTCAGGAATATGGTTTGCGATAATATAATGAATGTTATTGATAATGGTACTGTTGGGTATTTGTGATAGTTTTTAGAACTTGTGGGTATAAGTCATGTTTCATATTTTTCCAAACCAAAACTTCACTCAAAACAGATGTCCAAACACATTTTCATCTTCAAACTAAACTTCATCCAAATCAGATTTTTCAGAATAAATTTGGGAATCTATGGCCAAACGCTAGCTTAAGGAACCAAGTGTTCCGATTTTAATCCCAAACACTTCCAAATCTCGAACCAACCATCCCCGCAAGTCATAAATCATTAAAAGTACATACAAGAAGTTTTATTTTAGGAAACAGTGTTCTAAAAGTCAAAATGACCGTTTGGGTCATTACATTGGTTTTATTCATGATTGATGCAAGGAATAGATATTGTTATGCAACTTTCCAGTACCCAATTAGGGAATTAGGGGGGTTGGGGTGTTAGAGTTTAGGCTTATTGGGCTGGAAAATAAAAATAGAGGTGGCTTAGACTTAAATATTTTGGTACTTCGGTATTTCGAAATATCAAAAACTCAATACTGAGTACCGTACCGAAATACCCAAAATACCGAATAAATTGATATCGAAATACCAAATTAATTTGGTTCGGTCGAAATTTGGTTTTTCGAATTTTAAGCCCACCCCTAATTGATTATTTATAAATCTCCATCAAAATTATGTTATCTATTGTCTGGCTTACCTAAAGGGTCGGATTACGTTCCATCACGACTAGGTGAATTTTGGATAGTGAAAAATGAAAAATCATCAATATTTTTGACTTTTCTTCCCTCTAATTCAAAATGTGGGTTCTACATTTTCACTTTTATTTTCGATATGACTACTAATTGGTTTAAGGCTATTCACTGATGGAGAATCGGTAAATAAAGAAAAACTTGGAGTGGTCATAACTTATGCAACCGATTCAGCCCTTACTTGTTTTGAAGAATGATTTTCTACACGACACCACCATCTAAGTGCATCATGCTTTCGACCCAAACTGAAATGCAATAATCTACAGACATCAATTAACAAAGTACAAACAAACTCACAAAAAGAATATAATTTTTAAAATCCACTTTCTTAAAATGTACTTTGACATCTACAAATTTCGCCCTAAACTGCTATTAGAAGAAGGTAGAAACGAAATCTGAAAAAACTTCTCGCGTCAAAGGAATGGTTAATTGTGTCGGGTAAATAGTTTGGGCCGCATAGATAAAAAAAATAAATTATTTGGGCTTGGGTATAAAGGGTAAGGCCTAATACATGCGCAACCCCTTAAAATTTTCATGATTTTTCGTACAGACACTCTAACTAAAACTATTACCTATTAGACACTCGAACCATTTACGACAAGTGACGAATCAGTCAAAGACATGTGTTCATTGGGCCCCAAATAAATATTAAAAAACGTTTTTAAGCCAGAAAAGACAATCTATTTTCACATAAATTCTACTTCCTCCCTCCCAAAACAGTCCATCGTCTTCTCTACTACCCTCTCCCCTATTCCATCATCTTCTTCACCAACAAAATTTACACTCGTCGTCTCTTTTAGATATTACACAAAATCTATTCACTCCATTCACAAAATCTTTCGTTCTGCTTCATTCTACAGTACTTTTGGATTACTTATAAAACTTCATGCTACAATACCATCAATGTCACTTATTCTGAATTCATAAATTGTGGATAAAATTTTAAAAAGTAAACCAAATGTTTTAATATTAGGGTTTGTCTAATGAAAACTATAATATATTTTGATATTAACTAGGGATGAATTCCTCAAGAATGGTACAAGTTTTAAATCTTTATTTTCTTTAAGTTATTAATTTTTTCCAATTTCAACTGCGTTATATTGTCCAAACGCATGCTCAAAAGATACTCTGAGATGCCGGATAATGTACCTAGAGAACCAAAAGTCCAAAGCAGCTGTAAATAAGTGTAGTGCTATCCAAGCAAAATTAAGACTTCACAAAAGTAGAAGTTTGAAAATAGTCTTCTTGTAGAATTGGGCACATTGCTTTACACCAGTAATACTATATGCATAAATCAGATCCCAAGCACCATGACAAAGGTTCACAAAAGCAATAAAAAAATGGTGGATAATAAAATATACAACCATCCATAGTGTGGAGTTCGAACAAGTTACTTGGTTATTACAAAAGACAATAGGAGTACTAAATACGGGATATCATCCCCTTGATTAAGAAAATTTTCATGTTGTCACAGTAGCAGGAGCAACATGCTTTACTACGGTCAATAAAACGGCAAGAGCCGCACCAGGAAGCAGTAAAATCCACCACCATCAGTTTCTTAGTCCCAACGCCTTTCTGGAAGTGCTCGTTCCATTCCTCAACCTTGTGGCAGCCGAACACTTGTCCCTCCTCAGATGAAGTCGCCATTTCTCACAAATTTCTCAGAAGCAAAGGAAGTCAAACCACCAAACAAGCCCTTAACTTTAGCAACTCTTACTCCACCGTCTGCAGAATAAGCAAAAGAAAAAGAAATCTTCCTTTTCTTTTGTTGACTAAATTTGAGGAGTCTGAGGTTTGCCACCAAGCCGCATGGTAGTAAATGAATAGTCTTGAAAGGTGTTGATAGCTAGTTTCAGACACAAAGAAAAGAGAAAGAGAACAAATAAAAGTTTACTATCCCTCTGTTTCAATTTATGTGAAACTATTTCCTTTTTAGTCTGTGCCAAAAAGAATGACCTCTTTCCTTATTTGGAAACAATTTACCTTTATGCAATAATTTATAGCCACACAAAATATATGTGCTTCATTCTACACCACAAGTTCAAAAGTCTTCTCTATTTTCTTAAACTCCGTGCCCAGTCAAATGAGTTCACATAAATTGGAACGGAGGGAGTATTTTTTAGTATTCACACGCCTAATAATAAGTGAAAGTCACTCACAATGCCACATGTGTATGAGGTCTTCAATAGGTACATTTTGAATATATATTAAATATCTAAATTGAAAATTGTGACAACTTTGAGGGGCTGAATATGTATTGGCCAAAGGGTAAATAGTTTGGGCTTAATGGGCATAAAGTGATAATTTCTCTTTTTTCAAGCTGAAATTTTCTCTATATAATAGAGTACATATTACAATTAAAAAATCGCTTTTCGACATTTTTGTTTTACGCATTCCATTAGATTAGTTTGTATAAAAATATACGCGTAAATAAGGTTTGGTACTGTAACGACCTAACCGATTGTTTTGAGAGTTGTATCTCCGTTCCTCCATTTGCTACTCATTTATGGTTTATAGCTGCTATGTGACTTGCCTGGATAGTTAGTTCGGGTCCGGAGAGGTTTCGAAATGAATTGAGACACTTAGTCTCAAGGTTGAAAGCTTAAGTTGAACTGGTTGACTGGATATTGACTTGTGTGTAAACGACTCTAGAATAGAGTTTCGATGGTTCTGTTAGCTCCATTGGATGATTTTGGACTTTTGAGTGTGTCCGGATTGTGATTTGGAGGTATGTAGTTGAATTAGGCTTGAAATGACAAAAATTGGAAGTTTGACCGAGAATGGACTTTGTGGACACCGGGCTCGAATTAGGGTTCCGGGAGTTGGAGTAGATTCGTGGTGTCATTTGTGACTTGTGTTCAAAAATTTGAGGTCAATCGGACGTGATTTGATAGGTTTCGACATCGTTTGTAGAAGTTTGAATTCCTTAGCTTTCATTAGGCTTGATTTCGGGTGCGATTCATGTTTTCGATGTTGTTTGAGGGCTCGACTAAGTTCGTATCATGTTTTAGGACTTGTTGGTGTATTTTGTTGAGGTCCTACAGGCCTCAGGTTGATTTCGAATGATTAACGGATAAAAAATGATACTTAGAGCATTGCTCAAGCTGGAACCTTCTGGTGTGATCGCACTTGCGAGGAGATTGGTCGCAGGTGCGGCTGGAGTGGCGTAGAAGCGAGATTGGTCTAGCCTTGGGTGTATTGTAGGTGTGGAAGGAGGATTGCACCTGCGAGTCCGCAGAAGCAAAATTGTGGTCGCAGGTGCGGAATTTGGAACATGGCTATGGGCGCGCAGAAGCGGACGCGGGGCCGCAGGTGCGGTTTCGCATGTGCGAGACCTTGGTCGCAAAAGGGACAGGTCGGGGGTGGAGTGTAAGTCCGTAGGTGCGGATCTCTGACCTCAAAAGCGGTGCCACAGAAGCGGCTAAATGAACCCCAGAAGCGGAGCCACTAGCAGTGCATATTAATTCAAGGGTTCACAATTTTTCTTCATTTTGAACATTTCATGCTCGGGATTAGGTGATTTTTGAGAGGTGTTTCGAGGGGTTTCTTGAGATAAGTAACTTGCGGTTAAATTTGTTCAATAATTATATTTTCCCATTGAATTCTCCACCTATATTGTGTGATTTTGAGGTGCAATTTTAGGAGTTGAGGCTAAGGATTTGGAGAGTTTAGATTGGGGATTTGGTTTTCGATTTGGTATTAGATTTTAGTAAATTTGGTATGGTTAGACTCGTGTTTGAATGGGCTTCCGGATTGTGTGACTTTAAGGGATTCCAAGACGTGGGCCCGGGGGCCAGCTTTTGAGTCGACTTTTGACTTTGATTAATAACTTAGTATTTGCTTATGCAATTGATTCCTTTGGCCCGTGTTGATTGTATCGAACTGTTTGTGGATACATTCGAGGCACTTGGAGGCCGATTCAAGAGGCAAGGGCGTGTTAGAGTAGGTATTTGCACGGTTTGAGGTACGTAACCGTTCTAAACTTGGTTATGAGGGTATGAAACCCCGAATTACGTGTCATGTGATTGATGTTGAGATGACGCACATGCTCTGTGATGGGCGTTTGTGCGTGCACCATAGTAATTGTGACTTAGTGAATTTCCATGGAACTGTATAGCTAAATAATATGTTGTTATCCATATATTCTCCATGTGTTATATAAATTGAACTACAAATCATGTTTGAAATTATGCTTAGGCTATATGTTGATACTGTAGGGACCCACAGAGGTCGTATTACATACTGCATTATCTGCTAAATTGCCACTTTATACTCAATCACATCTTTTACTTGTATATTATATCTCCGTATCTGTTGTCCTTTATTTATACATTATATCATCGCTGTTGGGCTGATTATCATGATTATTGAGAGCCCGAGAGACTGGTAAGATTGATGAGTGGGGCCAAGGGCCTGATTATGTGGATTTTTATGGGGATCGAGTTGCATACTGCAACATGTTTTATTGATTAATACCACGATTGGCTTATTATAACGCTTGAGCCGAAGGAGCCCCCCCGGAGTCTGCACACCCATAGTGACCGCAGGTACCTACTGAGTGCGAGTGCGAGTACGAGTGTGAGTGTGAGTGCCGAGCGTGAGTGCGAAGTGTCTGAAAGAAATGAGAGACTGAGGAATGAGTGACTGTGAGGTTGGAATGAATGGGAGGACTGAGTGACTGTCACTCTGAGAATATGCACTTGATTTCATTGTTGTTGTACTTCAGCTGGCATATATCAGTGTCATGAAATTTTTGAGAGATACTATATCCCGTTTCAACTGAACTTGTATGAATTAACTATTTTAGCACTGTCGAACTTGAAAGCATGTCTATTTTTTTATATTGTATTTTCTGTAATTGAACTGTATCCGTGAAGCTCGTCACTACTTTCAGTCCAATAATTAGTCTTGTTACTTACTGAGTTGGTTGTACTCACGCTACACCCTGCACTTCGTGTGCAGATCCAGGTGTTTCTAGACACAGTGGGTATTGATTATTTGAGCAGCTTGATCATTTTGGATATTTCAAGGTAGCTGCCTGGCGTTCGCAAACCTTGACTCTCCCTCTCTATCTTTCAGCTTTATGTATTTAGCTTAAATTTTTCATAGACACTATTTTCAGACTTGTGTTCTATAGACACTCATGTACTCAGTGGCACCGTAGTTTTGGGAACTTCCGTATTGAGTTTTGACTTCCTATCCAATTTATGAAAACTTTAATTATCCAAACCTGTGTTATTTCATTGTTTACTTACAAGTGTTGGAAGTGTTTTGAGTTGTCGGCTTGCCTAGTACCACGTTACACGCTATCATGATAGTCTACGTTTTGGGTCGTTACAAGTTGGTATTAGAGCCTAGGTTACATAGGTCTCACGAGTCATGAGCAAGTTTAGTAGAGTCTTGCGGATCGGTACGGAGACGTCTGTACTTATCTTCGAGAGGATACCGAACCCTTAGGATTTTACACATTTCTTGTATTCTTGTCGTGCGGATTTGTTGGTTCCGTAAACTAAACTTCTGTTGTTTTATTCAGTCACAGATGGTGAGGACACGTGATACCGGATAGGACAGATAGCTACCAGTACCACCAGCTAGGGCCACGAGAGGCCGAGGTCGCAGTAGAGGCCGCGGTAGGGGCAGAGGTACAGCTCGTACAATAGCTAGAGCATCACCTGCAGATCCACCAGTTGCTCCAGCTCAGGAGCAGGTTCTAGAGGTGGTTGAGCCAGTGGGGCTAGCTCAGGCATCAGCTGTGTCTATTGTGATTCCAGGCCTTCAGGAGGCTTTGACTCAGATTTTGACTGTGTGCACTAGCCTTGCTCAGGCAGTTTTTGTTAAGACCGCGCTAGCCACTTCTCAGGCAGGGGGAGGTACTCAGACTCCCACCGGTAGTACTCCAGAGCAGGTGATGCAGGGACTTCAGACGCCAGGGGTATTGTCATCCCAGCCGGTTGCAGTTGCTCAGGCCCAGGTGGGTCCCGTTATAAGTGAGGATGAGCAGAAAAGACTTGAGAGGTTTGGGAGACTCCAACCTCCATCATTCAGTGGGGCTGAGTCTGAGGATGCCTAGGACTTCTTGGATAGGTGTAAGTAGATTCTTCGTACCATGGGTATTCTGGAGACTAGTAGGGTCTCGTTCACTACTTGTCAGTTTACTAGGGCTGCCTTCAGATGGTGGGAGGCCTATTAGAGGATCATACCAGTTGGTGCTACACCACTTTCATGGCATGATTTCTCCGAGCTTTTCTCGGAGAAGCTTGTGCCACCGACCCGTAGGGAGGAGCTACGTAGGCAGTTTGAGCAGCTACGTCAGGATGGCCAGACTGTGACCCAGTATGAGATGAGATCTTCAGAATTGGCTCGTTATGCAGTTTTGTTGGTTCCCGCTGATAGGGAGAGGATTAGGAGGTTCATTGATGGCCTCACTTATCGGTTGCATTTTGCTATGACTCGGGAGAGTGTATTTGGTGCTCGAAAACTAAAGATAGTTTGTAGTCAGGAGCATGAGGAGAGGGAGGCTAAGAGGTCTCGTGGATTAGGTGGTTTCAGCGGTGTTCCTTCTGGGGTCAGTTCTACCACAACATGGGTCGTTTTTATAGGCACACCTAGATGGACCGTCCAGTTCATCGTGGTGCATCATCAAGCCATGGGTCACACAATGCTCATCAGGGTCAGTCATCTCTCAGTGCCCTCTCAGCCCAGAGTTCATCTCGTGCTCTATCAGTTCAGAGTTCATATATTCCAGGACTTTCTAACAGTTACTCTGGTACTTGGGGCCCGATTTAGTGCCATCCAACACCACTTCCGGGGAGTTGCTTCGAGTGCGAGAAGTTTGGGAATATGTGGAGACAGTGTCCTCATTGCCCAGGAGGTCCAGTGCAGCAGATGAGTGAGGCTACGACTTTAGCACCAGTTACTTCACTACCCGCCCAACCAGCTCGGGGTGGGGCCTAAGCAGCTAGAGGTCTCCCTAGAAGGGGAGGCCGATCAAGTAGCGGTCATGCCCGATTCTATGCTATTCCTACAAGGCCAGATGTTGTTGCTTCAGATGCAGTGAACACAGGTATTGTCTCAGTATGCCACAGGGATGCTTCTGTAATATTTGACCCTGGTTTTACTTATTTGTATGTATCATCGTATTTTTCTCATTATCTGGATATGCCTCGTGAGTACTTAGTCTCATCTGTTCATGTATCTATGCCAGTGGGCGATACTATTGTTATGGACCGTGTATATCAGTCATGTAGTGACTATTGGGGGATTGGAGACTAGAGTTGATCTCTTATTGCTTTGTATAGTTGATTTCGATGTGAGCTTGGGTATGGATTGGTTGTCTCCCCGTCATGCTATGCTGGATTGTCACACTAAGATCGTGCCGTTGGCAATGCCGGGGTGGCCAAGGATCGAGTGGAGAGGTTCTTTAGATTATGTTCCCAGAGGGGTGATTTCATATTTGAAGGCCCCACGGATAGTTGGGAAGGGTTGTTTATCTTATTTGGTCTTTGTGAGGGATGTTGATGCCGATACCCCTACTATTGATTCTGTTCTAGTGGTGCGAGATTTCCCGGATGTGTTTCCTACAGACCTGTCGGGCATGCCGCCCGACAGGGATATAAACTTTGGTATTGACTTGCTGCTGGCCACTCAGCAAATTTCTATTCCTCTATATCATATGGCACCTAATGAGTTGAAGGAATGGAAAGAGCAGCTTTAGGAATTTCTTGATAAGGGGTTTATTAGGCCTAGTATGTCGCCTTAGAGTGCACCGGTTCTATTTGTGAAAAAGAAGGATGGTACTATGCGGATGTGCCTCGACTATAGGCAGTTGAACAAAGTCACAATCAAGAACAAGTATCCTTTGCCGCGCATTGATGATCTATTTGACCAACTTCAGGGAGTGAGGGTGATCTCTAAGATTGATTTGAGGTGTGGGTATCTCCAGTTGAAGATTTGGGACTCGGATATTCAAAAGATAGCATTCAGGACCCTTTATGATCATTATGAGTTCCTTGTGATGTCTTTTTGTCAGACCAACGCCCCAATAACATTCATGCATCTGATGAATAGTGTGTTTCGACCTTATCTTGACTCGTTTGTCATAGTATTCATTGATGATATCCTGGTATACTGTCGTAGCCAGGAACATGCTCAACATTTGAGGATTGTGTTGCAGCAGTTGAGGGAGGATAAACTTTATTTCAAGTTCTCCAAGTGTGAGTTTTGGCTTAGTTCAGTGGTATTCTTGGGGCACGTGGTGTCCAGTGAGGGGATTCATGTGGATCCAAAAAGATAGAGGCGGTTCAGAGTTGGCCCAGGCCGTCCTCAGCTACTGAGATTCGGAGCTTTCTCGGCTTGGCCGGTTATTATCGGTCTGTTTAGGGTTTCTTGTCTATTGCATTGCCTTTGACAAAATTGACCCAGAAGGGTGCTACTTTCAGGTGGTTGAATGAGTGTGAAGAGAGCTTTCAGAAGCTTAAGACTGCCTTGATCACAACTCCAGTTCTAGTTTTGCCTTCAACTTCAGGATCTTATACAGTGTATTGTGATGCTTCTCGGATTGGTATTGGGTGTGTCTTGATGCATGAGGGTAGAGTGAATGCTTATGCTTCGCGTTAGTTGAAGCCTCTTGAGAAGAACTACCCCGTCCAGAATTTGGAGTTGGCTGCAATTTTTCATGCATTGAAGATTTGGAGACATTATCTCTATGGTGTGTCTTGTGAGGTATTTACTGATCATCGGAGTCTCCAGCACTTGTTCAAACAAAAGGATCTAAATTTGAGGCAACAGAGATGGTTGGAGCTGCTAAAGTACTATGATATTACTATTCTGTACATCCCGGGAAGGCCAATATGGTGGCCGATGCCTTGAGTAAGAAGGTAGTGAGTATGGGTAGCCTTGTATTCATTCTTGTTAGTGATAGACCACTTGCAGTTGATGTTCAGGACTCATCCAACCAGTTCGTGAGATTAGATATTTCGAAGCCCAGACGGGTTCTAGTTTGTGTGGTTTCTCGATCTTCCTTATATGATGCATTAGAGAGCACCAGTATGATGATCCTCATTTGCTTGTCCTTAAGGACACGGTTCAGCACGGTGATGCCATGGATGTTACTGTAGGGGATGATGGGGTGTTGAGGATGTAGGGTCGGATTTGTGTGCCCAATGTAGATGAGTTACATGAGTTGATTCTTGAAGAGGCCCACAGTTTGCGGTATTCCATTCATCCGCGTGCTGCGAAGATGTACCGGGACTTGAGGCAGCACTATTGGTGGAGGAGAATGAAGAAGTATATAGTGGGGTTTGTAGCTTGGTGCCTAAATTGCCAGCAGGTGAAGTATGAGCATTAGAGACCAAGCGGATTGCTTCAGAGGCTTGATATTCTAGAGTGGAAATGGGAGCGTATCTCCATGGATTTTATAGTTGGGTTCCCACAGACTTCGAGAAAGTTTGATGCTATATGGTGATTGTGGATCAGCTGACCAAGTCCACACACTTCATTCAAGTTGGGACTACTTATTCTTCGGAGCGGTTGGCTGAGTTTACATCTGCGAGATTGTTCGCCTCCACGGGCCAGTGCCCATCATTTCAGATCGGGGCACGCCGTTTACATCGAAGTTTTTGAGAGAGGGTACAATGAAAGTTGGGCACCCAGGTTGATATATGTACAACATTTCACCCTCAGATGAACGGACAGTCCGAGCGTACTATTCAGATATTGGAGGACATGCTACGCACTTGTGTCATTGATTTTGGTGGTTCTTGGGATCAATTACTGCCACTCGCGGAGTTTGCCTATAACAACAGCTACCAGTCGAGTATTCAGATAGCTCCATATGAGGCTTTGTATGGGAGATGATGTCGATCTCTGGTGGGTTGGTTTGAGTCGGGTGAGGCTAGGCTATTGGGTACGGACTTGGTTCAGGATGCTTTGAACAAGGTTAAATTGATTCAAAATCGGCTTCGCACGGTGCAGTCTAGACAAAAGAGTTATGCTAATAGGAAGGTTCGTGATGTTGCTTTTATGGTTCGAGAGAAGGTAGTGCTCAAGGTGTCACCCATGAAGGGTGTCATGAGGTTCGAGAAGAAGGGCAAGTTGAGCCCTCGGTATATTGGACCGTTTGAGGTACTTCACAGAATTGGAGAGGTGTCTTACAAGCTTGACTTGCCACCTAGTTTGTCCAGTGTGCATCCAGTATTTCATGTTTCTATGCTCTGGAAATATGTCAGTGATCCGTCTCATATTTTGGATTTCAGTATGGTTCAGTTTAATAAGTGATTTGACTTATTATGTGGAGCCGGTGGCCATTTTGGATCGACAGGTTTAAAAGTTCAGGTCAAAGGACATAGCTTCAATGAAGGTGCAGTGGAGAGGCCAGCCAGTTGAGGATTCTACTTGGGAGACCAAGCGGGAAATGCGGATCAGATATCCACGCCTATTTGAGACTCCGGGTACATTTCTAAACCCATTCGAGGACGAATGTTTGTTTAAGAGGGGGAGCATGTAACGACCCGATCGGTCATTTTGAGAGTTGTAGATCCATTCCCCCATTTACTGCTATTTTATGCCTTATAGCTACTATGTGACTTGCTGTGATAGTTGGTTCGGGTCCGGGGAGGTTTCGGAATGAATTGAGATACTTAGTCTCAAGGTTGAAAGCTTAAGTTAAAATGGTTGACCGGATGTTGACTTGTGTGTAAACGACATTGGAATAGAGTTTATATGGTTCCGTTAGCTCTGTTGTTTGATTTTGAACTTAGTATTGTGTCCGTATTGTGACTTGGAGGTCCGTAGTTGAATTGGGCTTGAAATGGAAAAAATTGAAAGTTTGGAAGTTTGACCGAGAGTGGACTTTGTGGATACCGGGCTCAAATTAGGGTTACGTGAGTTGGAGTAGGTTCGTGGTGTCATTTGTGACTTGTGTGCAAAATTGGAGATCAATCGGACATGATTTGATAGGTTTCGGCATCGTTTGTAGAAGTTGGAATTGCTTAGTTTTCATTAGGCTTGAATTTATGTTGTTTGATGTGGTTTAAGGGCTCGACTAAGTTCGTATCGTGTTTTAGGAGTTTTTGGTGTGCTTGGTGGAGGTCCCGGGGGCCTCGGGTTTATTTTAGATGGTTAACGGATCGAAAATGAAACTTAGAGCATTGCTGATGCTGGGAGCCTTCTGGTGGGATCGCACCTACAAGGAGATTGGCCGCAGGTGCGATGCCGCAGGTGCGACTGGAGTGGCGCAGAAGCGAGATTGGTTTGTCCTTGGGTGTATCGCAGGTGCAGAAGAAGGAGCACACTTGCGAGTCCGTAGAAGAGAAATATCGATGCACGACCTTAGCCGCAGAAGCGGCAGGTCGGGGGTGAAGTGTAAGTCCGCAGGTGCGGATCTCTGACCGCAAAAGCGGCTAAATGAACCCTAGAAGAGGAGCCACTGGCAGTGCATAGTAATTCAAGGGTTCACGATTTTTCTTCATTTTGAACATTTCAAGCTCGGGATTGAGCAATGTTTGAGAGGTTTTTCGAGGGGTTTTTTGAGGTAAGTCACTTGTGGTAAAATTTTTTCAATAATTATGTTTTCTTATTGAATTCCCCACCTAGATTGTGTGGTTTGGGGTGTAATTTTGGTAGTTGCGGCTAGGGATTTGGAGAGTTTAGATTGGGGATTTGGGTGTTGATTTGGTATTGGATTTTGGTAAATTAGGTATGGATAGACTCGTGCTTGAATGAACTTCCGGATTTTTGACTTTTAATAACTTAGTATTTTCTAATGGAATTGATTGCTTTGTCCCGTGTTGATTGTATCGAACTGTTTGTGTTTAGATTCGAGGAATTTGGAGGCCGATTCGCGAGACAAGGGCGTGTTGGAGTAGGGATTTGTACGGTTTGAGGCAAGTAGCAGTTCTAAACTTAGTTTTGAGGGTATGAATTCTTGAATTACGTGTCATGTGATTGGTGTTGAGGTGACGCACATGCTAGGTGACAGGCATGCACCATAGTAATTGTGAGTTGATTAATTTCAATGGAACTGTATAGTTGAATAATATGTTGTTATCCGTATATTCTCTATGTGTTATAGAAATCGAACTGCAAATCATGTTAGAAATCATGCTTAGGCTATGTGTTGATGCTGCAGCGACCCATAGAGGTCGTATTACATGCTGAATTATATGCTAAATTTCCACTTTGTACTCAATCACAGTTTTTACTTGAATATTATATCTCAGTCTCTATTGTCCTTTATTAATACATTAAATCATCGATGTTGGGATGACTATCATGTCCTTTTAAAATCTATTTTTATTGATTAATGCCACGATTGGCTTATTATAGCGCTTGGGCTGAAGGAGCCCCTCCGAAGTCTGCACACCCACAATGAGCGCGGGTACCTACTGAGTGCGAGTGCGAGTGCCGAGTGTTTGAGAGAAATAAAAGACTGTGAGGAATGAGTGATTGTGAGGTTGTAGTGAATGGGAGGACTAAGTGATTATCACTCGGAGAATATGCACTTGATTTCATTACTGTACTTCAGCTGGCATATATCACTGTCATTAAATTTTTGAGAGGTACTATATCCTAATTCAATTGAACTTGGCATGAATTAACTATTATACCTTTAACTTTTGAACTTGAAAGCATGCCTATTTTTCTGTATTGTATTTTCCGTAATTCATCTGTACCCGTAAAGCTCGTCACTACTTTCAGTCCAATAGTTAGTATTGTTACTTACTGAGTTGGTTGTACTCACGCTACACGATGCACTTCGTGTGCAGATCCAGGTGTTTTCAGACACGGTGAGTGTTGATTATCTGAGCAGCTTGATCATTTTGAAGATTTCAAGGTAGTTGCCCAGCGTTCGCATGCCTTGACTTTCCGTTCCTATCTTTCGGCTTTATATATTTAGCTTTAGTTTTTCATAGACAATATTTTCAGATTTGTGTTGTATAGACGCTCATGTACTCAATGACACCCTGGTTTTGGAAACTTCCGTATTGAGTTTTGACTTCCTATCCAGTTTATGAGAACTTTAATTATCCAAACCTGTGTTATTTCATTGTTTACTTAAAAGTGTTGAAAATGTTTTGAGTTGTCGGCTTGTCTAGTACCACATTAGGCGCCATCACGATAGGCTAAGTTTTGGGTCGTGATACGTACATATACTTTGTGTCGAAAAATACTCATAGAACATTTGCACGAATTGGCTTTGACTAATCCCGAATAATTTCGAGTTTGAACTAACTAACCCATTGATGACCTCCACATCCTCCAATTTGTAAATTTATTTTTGATAAATAATTAAGGTGTGTTGGGCATGAGGAAATCATTTGCCTTTCCTAAAAAATATTTTTTGATGTCTTTAGCGAGTAAAACAAATTTGTTAATAATATTAGCAATGAATATTTTGAGTACATTATCATCATACATTATAAGCATGAAGCCCAAAGCATAGGGTTACATTATTAAAGTATCCATCAGAAGCTAAAAAATCATTTTACGCTTCACTTTACTACTATTTCGATATATATATATATATATGTACAAAAAGTCTTTGTCAGCGAGAAATTCTGATTTTCAACCACGCGCTTCTTCTCTCTCTCTCTCTTCAAAACATAACGGTCACTTCCACTTCCACCAGCGAATCCCTCCAACGCCGGCACCGGCGTTGACGAGCAGGCCAAGTAAGCACCACCCCCTCCTCCCTCTCTCTCCTCTCTCCCTATTCTCTCTCTACGTTAATATTTTTTCTCCCCCCTTTTTCTATTTTCCCCTTTCATAACCCTAGCGGCATAATATTTCGGTGACCATCCCATCGCCGGCGACCATCCCATCGCCGGTGCCGCCCCTTCTTTCTTCTTCTTTGTAGTTCCGGTTGCAGTCCCAACTCCCAACCCCTTTTTCTAGTGCTCCTTCTTTGTTACATATTTCTCTGCCACCATTTCTTGGCGCCGTCGCTATTCTTCAGCGACACTAAACTGGTCCGGCGATTTCAAGTGGGTCATCACTAGATCTACGTTTCTTTGCCGCTGGTGACGGTGGTAGTCCAGTCCTCCTATATTTTTCTTGGTTTTGTGGTGCTTTGTGTTTTACAGGTATCATTTTTGTGGTTGTTTGGTGATGGTAGGGAGTTGCACGCGCAAAAGCAGCAGAGCAACAGCTATACGTCGGGTTCCACAACATCGGGAGTATACCATGTCAAACGTCCAGGTTCTATTTGCGGGAATTGTTACCTTCAGCCTCCTGTTTCTCTATCTCCAGTGTTAGTTATTTTGTTGCTGTAGTAATTCATACTAGTCTAGTCAGTATAGTAGAGGGCTTGTAGTTACTATTTGTTTCCTTAGAGTCTCGTGTTTGTGTGTTCCCTTTGTTATTCCGTGTTGGCATTTCCTTTTTGACTTCCGTAGGTAAAGCGGCTGTAGTTTGTAATAGCAGAGTAGGGTCATGTTCTCGGGGTGGGTAGGGGGTAGGGCAAGGGTCAGGGGGTGGGACGGGGCCCAAAGTGGGTAAGGGGAACAAGGGCGCCTGTAGGTTGAGATTTGGATCGTGGAGTATTAGGACGTTGACGGGTAAGTCTATAGAGCTGCCGAAACTTTTCCAGAATAGGAAGATCAATATAGCGTGTGTATAGGAGACTAGGTGGGTGGGATCGAAGATGAGGAATGCAGACGGGTATAAATTGTGGTACTCTGGAGTCATTAAGGGCAAGAACAAAGTGGGTATTTTGGTGGATAGGGAGCTCAGAGAGTCATTGGTAGAGGTTAGGTAGATGAATGATAGATTGATGGCGATTAAGTTAGTAGTTTGAGGGAGCACTTTGAATGTCATTAGCGCTTACACGCTGCAAATGAACTTGGACGAGGAGGTTAAAAGGCGCTTCTAGGAGGCACTGGATGAGGTGATACGAGGTATTCCGCCTACAGAGAAGTTATTCATAGAAGGGGATTTCTATGGTCATTTTGGGTCGTCTACTGGTGGCTATGGCGAGGTTCACGTTGGCTTCGGCTTTGGGGATAGGAACGGAGGTGGTACTTCACTGTTGGATTTCGCTAGAGCTTTTGAGTTGGTGATCGTGACCTCTATTTTTTCGAGGAGGGAGGAGCACTTGGTTACTTTTCGAAATATGGTGGCTAAGACTCAGATTGACTATCTCCTTGTCGAGAGGTGTGATAGGGGGTTGTGCAAGGATTGCAAGGTGATCCTGAATGAGAACTTCACGAAACAACATAGGCTCCTGGTGATGGATGTCGGTATCTTGATAAAGAGAAAGAAGAGGTTTGTGCGGGGTCAACCGAGGATTAGGTGGGGAGTTTGGACTAAGGATAATGTGAGGGAGTTTGAGAGGCGACTGATGGCTGTGGGAGCATGGAAGAGTGGTGGGGACGCTAGTGTTATATGGATGGCAAGGGCGGACTGTATAGGAGTACAATTTATCTATACTTTTGGAAAATAATTCTTTTTCGGTTTTCAACGGTTATGCACATTAATATAATTAAGAATCCTCTCATCTTTATCTATATCTATATTACATTAAAAGCACAAAGGCTCTTAGTAAATATCGTTCGCCTTTTTTACCCTTTTAAAATATAGTTCATACTGGATAAAATAATTATTTAATTAATATTTCTAATATTTAGGAATAGATTTAATTAATTTTCTACTATTTAGGAATAGACATATAATTATTTCCCTTATAACTATTTTTTAAATCATTCCTTATTTGAACTAACTAAGAAGTTTTAATATTTAAAATTATTAGGACTTTAAAGTTCGTTAAAAAGAGAAGAAAAAACCAAATAGAACCATAACATCACAAAAGCACAGATGTAAGAATAATCTATATACTTACTACTAAAAGTATTAGGAAAGTTTTGTGTTCTTACAAGGAAACTCCACAACAATTTTCGTATTTTTTGTCCTTTGTATTTTAATCAAAACTTCGAACAGTAATTATTTATTTAAAAGCTTGGTTATTAAATTATATATTTTTTATGTTTAAAATTTAGTATCTATCATTAACTTTAGATATAGTAATCTTTGTTGAATAAAGACAGTAATCTTCTACTATTTCTAATAGAAAATTGATAATCATTTATTAGAAAGAAAACAGAGAAAAGCGGGAAATATAATCTAAAAAATAATTTTTTTTTATTTGACTATTGTTTTCAAGAGTCGTCAAAGACGATATAAAGAAAAACTAAGAAACCAAAAATAGACATGGCATTTATTTATATTGCCAAACCAAATTCTGAGTAAGTTTGAAGGCGACAAAAGCTTTGCTGAGGTAAGTCAATGTCACGATCCAAAATTTCACATATTGTGATGGCGCCTGCCGCAATACACGCAAGCCGACAATTCACAAAACCACGCATCTTTAATTTTAAAGCATAATGAAATAAGCTTAATAGTGAAATCGCATAATAATTGATAAGAATATACTGCAACTCAATACAAACTTCCCCAAAATACGGGTGTCACTGAGTACATGAGCATCTAAATGACAACATAGTCTGACTTCTAAGGCATTGTCTAGAAAGATAAAATAGTACTAATAAAACTGAAAAGAAGGAGAGTCAAGGTCTGTGGTCGCCAATGCAGTTACCTTAAAATCTCCGAATAGATAAAGCTCCAAAGCTAGCAACCTCCGTGCCCAGAAGTACCCGGATCTGCACACGAAGTCAAAAGTGTAGTATGAGTACAACCGACCCAATATACTCAATAAGTAACAAGACTAATCTTGGACTGAAAGCAGTGACAAGCTTAGATAATTACAGTCCAAATCCAGATGTATAACAGTGCTAATTCAGAATGAAATCCAATAATCAGTTTGGAAACAGTTTAGAAAATATAGATATGCTTTCAAGTAATTAACAATTTAAGCTCATCACGGATAAAATATGCCAAGAATGAGATATGAGGAATGTTACATCTCTATATCTACATGTCAAAAGTGCATGCCACATGTAATGCATCACTATAATAACCTCACGTACTCACACTCTCACAGTACTTAACCTGAATGTCTCAACTCTCATTCATCTTGCTCAGTCCCTCAGCACTGTACGGCACCTGTGTTCACTGCTGGTATGTCAAACTCTGGTGGGGCGGATCATGCCAAGCGCTAATAAAACCTGCTGCGGCGTGCAACCCGATCCTATCAAGAATCAATTTTGCATTCAGGTTCCAAATGACCCAACAGAGCTATACCAACTCCCGAAACCACAATCCGAACACGATATCATTAAATTCAACTCTCTGTCAAACCTCCGAACCTTCCAAACCTTCAACTTTCCAACTTTGACCAAATATGCATCAAATCAACCTACGTACCTCCAAATCCAAACCCGAACATACGCCTAAGTCCAAAATTACCATATGAAGCTATTGGAATCATCCAAACAGCATTCCAAAGTCGTCTACATAAAAGTCAAACTCTGGTTAACTCTTGTTACTTAAACTTCTAAAACAAGAATAATTTGTCCAAATCAATCCCGAATCGCCCAAAAACCGAAATCTGCCCTACTCGCAAGCATAATACACAATACAAAGCTTCTCAAGAACTTAAACCACCGAACAGAATGCTAAAGCTCAATAGGACCGATCGGGTCGCTATATTCTCCCACTCTTAATGACCCCTCATGATGTGCCTATTATCTCTGTACTCATAATAACCCCTCTACGGGCGTGGCTGCTAGCACTGAGTCTGTGCCAGATAACTGGAATAACCGTTGTAGGAACCCCGTGCAACTGGTGCACTAAAATATGACTACCCCATATGAGTACCCTGAGCTCCCTAAATAATAGGAGCACCATGCTTAGTCTGAAGTGCGGACTGGACTGGCCGACTACCTGAGCCTCAGTCATGATGGGTCATATCTGAAGAGTAGAATCCACTGCATCCTCCAGAACCTTGAGACCTCTTGGCCTCCTTATCCTTCCTCTCCTCACCCCAAATATGCTTTAACCTCCTGGTGATCTCCACAACCTAATAAACTGGAGTATCTGTCTCCAACTCCCGAGCCATGCTGAATCTAAGACTATAACTGAGCCCCTCAATAAATCTACGGACTCGATCTTTGACTGTAGGGACCAAGGTAGGTGCATTTCGAGACAACTCATTGAACCCGATGGCATACTCCGACACTGTCATAGTGCCTTGTCCCAACTGTTCGAACTCTATGCGCCACGCAACCAGAGGATCTGGGGAACAAACTCTCTAAAAACACATCTCTAAAAACTAAGTCCAAGTAAGTGGCACTGCATCAGTTGGCCTACCCTTCTCATAAGACTGCCACCACTGATACGGTGCTCCTGACAGTTGAAATATAGTAAAAGCAACTCCGCTCACCTTCACAATAGCCATGGTGCGGAGAATATGGTGGCACTTCTCTAGAAAACTCTGCGCGTCCTCAGTCACTGCTCCTCTTTAAGTAGGAAGGTGATACTTCTTGAACCTCTCAAGTCCCAGCTGCTGCTCCTAAGATGTTGGCTTGTCCTTATGCTGAACCGCTATAACGGGTTGTACAAGCCGCACCCGGAGTATGACCAACATGAGCCTGCTACTCCAGAGTATGGGCGGTGGGAGTTTGAGCTCCTCCCCCAATCTATGAAGTAGCTGGTGCAATAGTGATCAATCCCGTCTGAGCTAATGTACCAAACATACTCAAAAACTACGCTAAAGTTTCTTGAAGTTCAGGGTAGAAACATGCGCCTCTGGTGCCTGTCCCCTAACCAGAGCTACTGGTGGCTCCTCAGTTGCTGCTCTAGTAGGTACTCTAGCTACGACAGGTTTCCCTCCTCGGCCTTTACCTTGGCCCCTGCCTCTTGCGGCTCTAGCAGGAGGCGCAGGTGTAAGCTCGACTGATCCAGTAGCGCGTGTCCTCACCATCTGTGAGAAAATAGAGATACAAAGGATCAAACTTCGAAGTCAACAAATATGAACGACATGAATGAAAGAAGTGGAATTTTCCTAATAATTTTGTAGCCTCTTGAAGATAAGTACAGACGTCTTAGTAGCGATCCGCAAGACTTTATTAAACTTACTCATGACTCATGCAACCTATGAACCTAGAGCTCTGAAACCAACTTGTCACGACCCAAAATTCTGCCTTAGGCATCGTGATGGCACCTAGTCTCTAAGACCAGGTAAGCCAATTACTTACAACAATTAAGCCAGTTTAACAATGATATTTAGAACAGAGTTTAATATAAATATCGAAATAAAGGTGAAACAAGACTACGCGACAGTAATCACAACAACCTCCCAAGACTAGGTAATATAGAGTCACAAACTCTAGCTGAATACATACAAATATCTCAAAAACAAAATACAATATTGTTCAGATAACGAGTTAAAAATACAATCAAAGGAAAAGGACTCTAAGGGATTGCGACGACCGAGCATCTCTACCTTAAATCCTCGTGATCAAGAGCTAACTCCGCCTGAGTTTGATATCTCCAACAACTAGACCTGCATAAAAATGTGGAGAAGTGTAATATGAGTACAATACGGTCGGTACCTAGTCAGTATCAAGACTAATCTCGATGGTGTAGTGACGAGGTAAAAGTCAAGAAACCTACTAGTTATAATAACCAATGCAATAAGTGAGTATAAAGCTAAAAATGGAAGCAATAAGCAGCAATGACAACAAGGAATAAACATGCGATATAACCGTAAAGTAATAAGAACACCGTTAAAGTACCAGTGAACCCAAATAAGGAAAAAGAATGACAAGCAATTGATCAAGTCGTTCTAACAAAAGTCTCACAACGAAATAACTCCGGATACCTCATCTCATAATCACAAGTCACGAGTCCCAAATAACGAATCATTCGCTCACGACACCCCGTGCCCACATTTTCAATCACCACCGCACAGACACTTCACGTGCTAATATCTCAATCCGTGGGGCATGGTCACATGCTCACAATCATAATCCGCCCAGCGTGGGAAAAGGATCAATATCACAATCCTCCTGGCATGGTCACATGCTCACTTTCACAATAGAAGCAGATAATACAAGAATACATGGACGTGATCAATGAATATCAACTTTCATACTCCCGAACTAGTATAAGTGGCATGTTATGGCGTATGCTAATGCGAGTGTACTAGTACAATCCAAGTCAAAAAGTAATATCAAAGACATCGAGTAGCTCATTGAAAGCAACATAATAAGTCATGTAAGGTGCATGTCATACACAGGAAAAATCACACTATCACACGAATATCATCAACATAATGCCCCAGGCCATCACATATCACCCCTAACATAGCCACCCTTATATCTTCATATTGACAATATCATAATAGCCACTCTTATCGCTCCACCCCGATAATAACACAATAGCCACCCGTGTCAATCCGCATAATAGCCACCCGTATCGCTCTGCTTGGACAATAACAAAATAGCCACCGTAACACTCTACTCGGATAATATATCAATAGCTACCCGTATCACTCTACATAATCAACAACAATGAGATGCCACCTTATGCTCCACTTAACAATAATCAAACCACTCAACAAATTACATGTGCTAACATCATTACAATATGACATATCAACTTGTACCACAAGTGCCATAGGCCACAACCTTTCAAAAACAACAAAACCAATATCACTACAATACATAGCCCACGGCTAAACCATGATGTGTACAAAAATGTCAATATCAACAAGAATGAAATGGGGAAAATAACTCAACAATGAACAATACGCCATTAAGCAACAACTTTACCTAAAACAGGTTAATGACTTTCAATAACTTCAACTTCAATTAACTGTTTAAGAATAAACTCAAAAATGATGGTATTTTCATGAAAAAGGGCAACTTCAAATCCTATTGAATGACATAAGCTAACAATGAAAGAGATGGTCATGAAATAGCAACTACGTCTAGATGCATGAGAGTAACCTGACAACGAAAGGATGTCATGTAGCAACAATTTCAATTAAGAATAACTCAACAATAAAGGAGGTCACATTATAATAAAAGTGGTAAAAATTTCAAAATAAGAGTAATCTTGGCAAGTAAAAGATATAACATGTAATAGTAACTTCAATTAAGACACATAAGAGTAAATTCAGCAACGGAAGCTAGAGCATTAAATAACGAGTAGAATTTAAGCATATAAGAATAAATTCAACAATAAAAGATGTAACAAGTAATAACAACTTTTAGTTTAATGCATAAAGCAACCTAAGAGCCTTTACTAGTCAATTTTTCCACATATAAGCCGGGCACATAATTGTCACCGCATGTACATGTCTTTCACATAATTCAAACGATACAATCAACCCAAATCCTAAGGGGTAGTTCCCTCACACAAGGTTAGGCTAGATACGTACCTCAAAGAAACCAAATCGATATTCTAAAATGACCTTCTCGTGTGAAACAACCTCCGGACGGCTCGCGTCTAGCCAAAATAACTTAATATCATAAATAAAAACCATAGAACACAATTTTGGATAATAAAGCTTCCATCTTTAATGAAAACCAAAAAGCCAACCCAAAAGGTCAACCCCGGGCCCAATGCAAATCGTACAAATTCCCTCCAAAATCGCCCAAAACCGAGCTCTCTAACAAAAAAAGTGATAAAATAACAAAAGCCCTCGAAATAGAGTAAATATAAGTCTGCCCAGACATTTATACATTGCGATCGTGGAACAACACTCGCTATTGTGAAGAAGCAAAAACATTGCCCCCATAAAAGCACTACCCGAATGCAACATCAGGCACACTAACGCAAACCACCACTACCTCAGCTTCAGCGATCGCGAACTACTTTATGCGAATGGGAAGAACAAATACCGGCCTCCCCAGCATAGTCGCCCACTACGCGATCTCGGACCACCTATCGCGAACAGGGTGAGTTAACACTCCAAACTTTTGTGATCGATAGACACACACTGTGAATGCGAAGAAGGAAAATCTACTTGTCCACCAATCACCCTACGCAATCGTGGCTGACTCTTCGCGATCACGAAGGACATCAGACACCAACAATCAACAATCCAAAACATGGAGAAATGGCGTGTATCCCATCTGAAACATACCCGAGTCCCCCGAGGCCCTCGAGATTCCGTCTGTACATGCCAACACGTTTCATAACATAATGCGGACTTGCTCGAGCCCTCAAATCATATCAAACAACATCAAAACTATGAATCATACCTCAATTCAAGCCTAATGAATTAATGAACCTTCAACTTCAACAACTTACGCCGAATCAAATTAAATCAACTCGGAATGACCTCAAATTTTTCATTCAGGTCCCAAATGATACAACAGAGCTATACCAACTCCCGAAATTGTAATCTGAACCCGATATCAATAAAGTCAACTCCCGATCAGACATCTCAACCTTCCAAACTTTCAACTTTCCAACTTTCGCCAAATATGTATCAAATTAATCTTTGGACCTCCAAATCCAAATTCGGACATACGCCTAAGTCCAAAATCACCATATGAAGCTGCTGGAATCATCAAAACACCATTCTAGAGTCGTCTACACAAAAGTCAAACTCCGGTCAACTCTTATCACTTGAACTTCTAAAATAAGAATAATTTCTCCAAATAGTACAAATCAATTCCACAAGGGAGAAACAAAACGTATAAACAAATCGCAAGAATCTCATCCTAATATAACTCTACCACGGCATGTAGCCCGGTTCAAACATATCAAACCACACAAAAATGTGAGGATCCCACCCTCAGCTCTGAATCACAAGTAGAATATATATCACACCAGCCGAAACCTTCCACTAACTCAATTATGTCGAGCGAAATCACAACATGTAACGGACTTTCCATACCGGCAGAGCACCTAAATTACAAATCGTAACCAACCCATCCAGAAATCACATCAAAACCTTTCGTAATGAGTACTAGAAAGTTTATTCTAGTCTCATAGCTCACAATAGTGAACAAACTGAAACGATAGACACGGGCTACCACTATAGAGTCTTTCAACTAATGTAAACACATAAGTAGAGTACAAAACCACAAAACTCACCTATATATGAGGCAGATAGGAGGACTCACACCGATAAATAAGACCAGGTTAAACAAAATAAGACTAATGCTCATATATGATACACCAAAACCATACCTGTAGCGACATCAACTAGTGTAGCGACCACAGACCTATCAGGGAAGCATATCAACTGGCCGGGCCTCCCCTCTTGGACGCCCTCTACCCGCTCGTCCTCCGCCTCTAGCTAGTTGTACAGGCGGAGTAGCATCTGGAATAGAGCCCATAGCCAAAGTGCCCTGATGAAATCCACCTATCCTGAGTATGGGACAATCCATTATTATATGCCTAGTATCTTCACACTTATAACGACCTATCTGTGGGCGTGACTACTGGTACTGAGTCTGTGCCAAATAACTAGAATAACTGTTGTACGAACCCCATGCAGCTGGTGCACTAAATGATGACTGCTCCATATGTGTACCCTGAGGTTCCTAACTAACAAGAGCACCACGCGTAATCTGAAGTACAGACTGGATTGGCCGACTACCTGAGCCTCTGTCATGATGGGTCATAACTGAAGAGTAGAATCCACTTAATACTCCAAAACCTCTGAGCTATGCTGAATCTAAGACCATAACTAAGCTTCTCGATAAATCTACAGACTCGTTCTCTGACTGTAGGGACCTAGGTAGGTGCATGTCGAGATAGCTCATTGAACTTGATGGCGTACTCTGACACTGTTATAGTGCCTAGGCACAACTGCTCGAACTTTGAGTACCATGCATCCCTGAGGGTCTATGGAACAAACTCCCTAAAAAATATCTCTGAAACCGAAGTAAAATTGAGTGGCGATGCATCAGCTGGCATACCCTCCTCATATGCCTGCCACCATAGACACGCTGCTCCTAACAGCTGAAATATAGTAAAAGCAACTCCGCTAACCTCCACAATACCCATAGTGGGGAGAATGTGGTAGCACTTCTCTAGAAAACCATGCACATCCTAGGTCATTGCACCACTGTAAGTAGGAAGGTGATTCTTCTTGAACCTCTCATGTCGCAACTGCTCCTCCTCAGATTCCTATGACCTAACCTCAGGCTGAACCGCTATAACAGGCTATACCGGCACCACACCCGGAGTATGTCTAACATGAGCCTGCTGCGCAGGAGTACGGGTGGCGGGAGTCTGAGCAACTCCCCAATCTGTAAAGTAGCTGGTGAAATTGTGATCAATCCGCCTGAACTAATGTACCGACATGCTTAGGAACTGCGCTAAAGTCTCCTAAAGTTCTGGGGTAGCAACAAGCACCTCCGGTGCCTGTCCCCCAACCAGAGATACTAGTGGTTCCTCAACTGCTGCTCTGGTAGGTGCTCTAGCTGCGGCACGTGCCCCTCCTCGGTCTTTACCACTACCCCGACCTCTCGGGGCTCTAGCATGGGCCGTGGGTGTAAGCTCGGCTGATCCGGTAGCGCGTGTCCTCACCATATGTGAGGGAATAGAGATACAAAGGCTCAAACTTCAAAATCAACAAATTTGCGCGACCTGAATGAAAGAAGTGAAATTTTCTTAATAGTTTTGTAGCCTCTCGAATATAAGTACAGACGTCTCCATACCGATCCACAAGACTCTACTAAACTTGCTCATGACCCGTAGAACCTATGAACCTAGACCTCTGATACCAACTTATCACAACCCAAAATCCCGCCTTAGGTGTCGTGATGGCACCTAGTCTCTAAGATTAGGTAAGCCAATTAATTACTATAATTAAGCCAGTTTAACAATGATGTTTTAGAATAGAGTTTAATATAAATATCAAAATAAAGGTGAAACAAGCCTACGTGGCAATAATCACAACAACCTCCAAAGACTAGGTAATACATAGCCACGAGCTCTAGCTGAATACATCAAAATATCTCAAAAACAAAATACAATATTATTCAGATGACGATTTAACAATACAATCAAAGGAAAAGGACTCCATGGGACTACGACGACCAAGCAGCTCTACCTTGAATCCTTGCAATTTAGAAGCTAACTCTGTCTAAGTATGATATCTTCAATACCTGGATCTATACAAAAATGTACAGAAGTGTAGTATCAGTACACCACGGTCGGTACTCAGTAACTATTAAGACTAACCTCGATAGAGTAGTGACAAGATACAAGTCAAGACACCTACTAGTCATAATAACATGTGCAATAAGTGAGTATAAAGCCAATAATGGAAGCAATAAGCAGTAAAGTACCAGTGAACCCAAATAAGGAAAACAAATGATAACCAATTAATCAAGCCATTCTAACGCAAGTATCACAATGAAATTACTCTGAGATACCTCATCTCATAATCACAAATCACAAGTCCTAAATCACGAATCATACATACATGGCACCTCGTGCCCACATTGTCAATCACCACCACACGGACAATTCACATGCTAATATCTCAATTCTCAAGGCATGGGCACGGGCTCACTATCACAATGGATGCAGATAATACAAGAATACATGAGCATGATCAATAAATATCAAGTTTTATACTCCTGAACTAGTATAAGTGACATGCTATGGTGTATGCTTGTGCGAGTGTACTAGCACAGTCCAAGTCAACAAGTAATATCAAAGACATCGAGTAGCTCATTGAAAGCAACACAACAAGTCATGTAAGGTGCATGACATACACAGGAAAAATCACACGTTCACATGAATATCATCAACATAATGCCTCTAGGCCATCACATATCATCCCTGACATAGCCACCCTTATCTCTCTGTATTGACAACATCATAATAGTCACCCTTATCGCTCTGCCCCGACAATAATACAATAGCCACTTGTATCACTCCGTATAATAGCAACTCGCATGGCTCTACCCAAACAATAACACAATAGCTACCCGAAACACTTTGTCCTGGCAATATATCAATTGCCACCCGTATCACTCCGCACAATCAACAACAGTGAGATGCCACCCTTATACAACAACAATGATAGTATTTCCATGAGAAGGGCAACGTCAAATCCTATTGAATGACATAAGCTAACATTGAAATATATTGTAATGAAATAGCAACTACGTCTAGATGTGTAAGAGTAATCTAACAACGAAAGGATGTCATAACAATAATTTCATTTAAGAATAACTCAACAATAAAAGAGGTCACAGTATAATAAAAGAGGTAACAATTTCAAATAAAGTATATAAGAGTAAACTTGACAAGTAAAAGATATAACATGTAATAGTAAATTTAATTAAGACACGTAAGAGTAAATTTTGCAACGGAAGCTAGAACATGAAATAACGACTACAATCTAAGTATATAAGAAAGAATTCAACAACGAAAAATGTAACAAGTAATAACAACTTTTAATTAAATGCATAAAGTAACCTAAGAGCCTCTTAATTTGGCAACAGATACGTTGGTACACAATCGTCACCTCATGTACATGTCTTCCACATAATTCAAACAATACAATCAACCCAAATCTTAAGGGGTATATCCCCCTCCCCCCCCACACACACAAAAGGTTAGGCAAGATACTTACCTCAAAGAAGCTAAATCAATACTCTATAATGACCTTCTCTTATGAAACAACCTCCCAACGGCTCGAATCTAGACAAAATAATTTAATACCATAATTAAAAATAATAAAAAATAATAAATCTTCGATCATTAATGAAAACCAAAAACTAAACCCAAAAAGTCAACCCCCAGGACCGCACCTCGGAACTTAATACAACTCACAAAATCTGAACTCCCATTCTGATAGGACTTCAACCATACCAAAATTATCTAATTCCGACATCAAATCACCCTTCAAATTATCATTTTTGTGTTTTAGAATGTTTTTACAGAATCACCCAAATTTCTCCAATTCAAATCACTAATTTAATAATAAGAATGAAGATGGAATCATGAAATATTACCAAATCCGGGTCAAGAACATTTTTCCCAATACAAATCGTGAAAACCCCTCCAAAATCGCCCAAAACCAAGCTCTCCAACTCAAAAAGTGATAACATAACAAAAGCCCTCGAAATAGAGCAAATATAAGTCTGCCTAAGCATTTGTACATCACGATCGTGGAAATACACTCGCGATCGCGAAGAAGAAACAACACTGCCCCCATAAAAGCACTACATAAATGCGACATCAGGGATGTGAACACGAACAACACTACCTCAGCTTTCGGGATCGCGGATCACATATCGCAAACACGGTGAGTCAACACTTCAAACTTCCGTGATCGCGAGACACACACTGCGAATGCAAAAAAGGAAAATCTGCTAGTCCACCAAACACCCTATATGATCGTGATTGACTCTTTGCGATTGCTAAGAAGAACATCGGACACCAGCAATCAGCAATCGAGAACAATGATAAATTGCCCGTAGCCCATCCGAAACACAACTGAGGCCCTCGGGACCACGTCCGAACATGCCAACAAGTTCCATAATATAACGCGGACCTGCTCGAGGCCTCAAATCACATCAAACAACATCAAAACTATAAATCGCACCTCAATTCAAGCCTAATAAATTAATGAACTTTCAACTTCTACAGCTCACACCGAATCATATCAAATCAACTCGGAATGACCTCAAGTTTTGCATGCATGTCCTAAATGATACAACAGAGCTATATCAACTCTTGAAATCAGATAGGTCATTCTGAGATTTAGCCTCTATATCTGTGTTTCTAAATCTCAATTAGCTTCGTTTCTCAATTTGCATGCGCAATCCGTGTCCTAATCCGAAAAATCTTTATGTGGAAAAATTGAAGCAAATGTGAAATGTTTCCTTAAAAATGACTTGAGTTAACCACGGTCAACATTTTGTGTAAACGTAGTCGATTAGTATTTTGACAGTCACGGTGAGTCCGTATCATAATTTAGGACTTGGGCGTATGCTCGAAATATAATTCGTAAGCCCCTAACCCTTTTTGATTCATTTTGCCGAAAACTAGCACTTTTGAAAGTCGGAAATTACTAAGTTTGACCGTAAGTTGACTTTTTGGTTAACGGGTTCGGATTTTGATGTTAAAACTTTTCATAGTTCCATATTTCTATTTGAATCTTGTCTGCAAAATTTTGTTCAATTCGGAATTCATTTGACATGATTCAGACGCTTAAATGTATTCTAATGTTCTTGAGTTTCACTTTGAAAGTTCATTCATTTTGAGTATTGATTCGTAGATTTAAGTATTATTTTGGTGAATGCATTGCGTGAAAAAGTTTGTATGATATTATTACACTTGCGTGCATGTATGGTTTGGAGCCCGAGGAGCTCGGGTGAGTTTCAGACATGTTTCGGATGAGTTTTGCAAAGAAATATTCTGCTGGTGCAATACCTATTCTTTTGCTCTGCTGTAGATCTCGTAATTGCGAGGCCTGGCTCGCAAATGCGAGCCTCGCTTTTGCGATCATAGGTTGGGCTGGGTGAAACTCCCATTTGCGAAAATTTGTTCGCTTTTGCAAACTCTGGACCTTCGCATTTGCAAAGAAAATGGTCGCAATTGCGATCACTGACCCCTAGTGTACTGCTTTGCTTTTGCAAAGTTCTTGGTCGCATTTGTGTTGGATTTGCGTTCGCATTTGTGACTTTTGCTCTTCTGTGATAGGGTTCGCATTTGCGACCCTTGTATCACAAATGCGGTGTTCACAATTGCGAACAAGACATTACAATTGCGACATTCTGAGCTGGGTAAGAAAGGGCGAAATGAGACTTAGCTCATTTCTCACAATCTCTCCACCCTAAATACCCTAGAGGAGATTTTCCAAGAGAATATTCTTCCTAAATTCATTGGTAAGTGACTTTAATATATTCGTTTTCAATTACCCATTACATTTCATGAGATTTCAACATCAAATTTAGGATTTTCATGGTACAAATTAGGGATTTGGGGATTTGTTGTAAAATTGAGATTTAGATCTCGAATTGAGGTCAAATTTTGAAACAAATCACATAACCGGGCTCGGGGGTGAATGGGTGATCGGGTTTTGTCTGAATCTCGATTTTGACCAAGCGAGCCCGGGTTTGACTTTTGTTGATTTTTTCAAAAATGATATAAATTGAACCTATTTCATTTGTGGGTAGTTTCTAAAGCTTATTTTGAATCATTTGGTCAATAATTTGATAGATTTGGTTCGTTTTGGAGGCTTGTTCAAAAGGTAAGACTGTGGTTGGTTGATTGCTTGAGTTGCAGAGTGAGGTTAGTGTTGGGTTTAACCTTGATTTGAGGGAATTCGGAACCCTTGAACTATATGTTATGTGAATTAAGTGTGAAACAACGTATATGTGCGGCGATGAGTATATATACACTGTCAAAATAATTGTTTCCATGTTTTCTCGTATTCATGAATTGTCTCATGCCATGCCTTAACTGTTATATGCTTTAATTGTTCTATACCGTAATTTGTTACTTGTCATTAATTTTTCTTGTATTGAATTTTTTGTCCCTTTCATGACTCCGTGATTAATTGCTACTCGCCTTAACTATTTTACTTTCCCACCTTAATTGTCATGTACTTGACTTGTCTTGTTGCTTTTGTAATATTCGTGACATTCCTTGATTATTATGTGGTTCATTTTGCCTTGTACTCATACTCTTGATTGTAGAATTTTTTGTGAATTGAATTTTTGGATTGTTCATGAATATTGAAACCGTTTGTGGATCGGGTTATACATCACAACGGGAATAATAATAAATTGAAATGGTGGAATAACAAATGATTTTGATATTGATTATAATGATATGGTGGGATCGGGTTGCGCGCCACAATGGATAAATAAGCAATACTTGATATTAATATATGATGATATGGTATAATAAGTGAGAATTATGACGTTGATTATAATTATATGGTGGGATCGGGTTGCGCACTGCAACGGATTGTATACGCGATTCATGATATTGATAGATAATGCTAAGGTGAAACAAGGGAGGATTTTTTGTGTGTGTGGTGGGATCGGGTTACGTGCCGCAACGTATTGTGTGTGTTGTACTCGTTGTTGTAGTTTTCAGCATTTTATATGACATTAGGAGGCCTGTTATTCTGGATTCTTTGGTTGTGAGGTTGGGTTCATTTTCATAAATTAACTGCTTTACTTTCATTTATGTTTTTCTTTCCCTGTTATTATTATCATCATTGCGTACAGGTTATTGTAAGTGGTCGGCTTAGCCTCATCACTACTTCGTCGAGGTTAGACTCTGCACTTATATAGTACATGTGGTTGGTTATACTCATACTGCACTCTTCACTTCTTGTGCAAATTTTGGAGTGGGTCCTAGCGGCGTTCTTGGCCCTGAATTCCCCTTCCCTCCTATCTTTACTGATTTTTTAGTTTCAAAACATTGTATTTTAGTCAGACCATGTTGGTAGCACTCTATATGTTCATGTTCTCGTGACAACAATTTCTGGGTTATGATTAGACTTGGTGTTCTGTATTGTTATTGTACTAGACTTCAAACTTGTACCATTTTTGTTATTAATATTCTTTAGAAAATTGTTAAAATTAGTTAATGGCTTGCCTAGCAAGTGGATATTAGGTGCCATCATGACCCCGATGTTGGGATTCTGGGTCGTGATAAGTTGGTATCAGAACGCTAGATTGCCGAGGTCTCACAAGTCATGAGCAAGCTTAGTAGAGTCTGGAGGATCGGTACGGAGACATCTGTACTTATCTTCCATAGGCTATGGAGTTTTAGTAATAAAATCACTTCTTTCTTTCTCTATCATGCGATTTCATTCTATTATTGATTATTGAACCATTCTATTCTTGTTCTCTTGTAGATGGAAAGAACACGCACAACATCTGCAGCCAGACAGGAGCCAGAGCCCTCTTTGGCAACTACTACCAGGGGCAAAGGTCGGAGGACGAGGTCGAGCTAGAGGCAGAGCCCAACCAAGATATTGAGTAGAAACACCTGCAGTGGAGTCTCAGATTGATCATGGGGAGGAGGTCTCAGCTCAGATCATACCCGTCAGGCCAGCTCAAGTCCCGGAGGGGTTCATAGCCACTCTAGTGCTTCAGGACAAAAGTGTGGCCCATACCGGTGCATTTTCGATGGCACCAGCTGTCTCTCGGGCTGGAGGAGGAGCACAAACTCCCGCTACTCACAATCCAGGGCAGGTGGCTCCCCTATATTAGACTCCAGCAGCCCAGCCAGTTGGGGTAGTTCAACCGGTTGTGGCGGCATAGGCCGGGAATAGACCCACTGTATCTTTTGAGGCCTTGTTGAGGCTCGATAAGTTTACCAAGCTCTTTCCTGTTCATTTCAGTGGTGCACCATCTAAAGATCCACGAGATTACTTGGACCATTGCTAGGAGGTGTTGCGCAACATGGGTATTGTTGAGACCAATGGGGTCGACTTCTTAGTGTTCCAAATGACCAGTTCTGCTAGAAAATGGTAGAGAGATTATGTGTTGACTAGACCAGCTGTTTCGCCGGCACTTACTTGGGATCAGTTTTCACATCTATTTCTAGAGAAGTTAATTCCTTTCACTATGAGAGAAGATTGCCGTAGGCAGTTTGAGCATCTTCAGCAGGATAGCATGACTGTTACCCAGCATGTGACACGGTTTGTGGACCTAGCTCGCCATGCTATTATTTTACCCCCTACTGAGAGGGAGAGACTGAAGATATTCATTGATGGGCTCACTTTTAGTATCATGCTACAGATGGCCAAGGAGATGGAAGATGATATTTCTTTTCGAAGAGCCATAGATATTTCTAGACGGATCGAGATGGTTCGTGGCCAGGAGAGAGGGCCGATGTCTGATAAGAGGACTTGTTATTCCAGTGGTTTCAGTGGTGCCTCATCTAGAGGCAGGGGGTACTTTTGGTAGACCATCCTCCTAGGCCATTTTAGTCAGCGCTTCAGGCATCCCACAATACTTCATGTAGTCGGGGTCCTTATGTATCTCATCCTAGGAAGCCAACCTATAGTGCACCATCAGCTCCTATTAGTGTGCCTCCGATCCAGAGCTACCACCATGGTTATTCGGCCCGTTCAGGTCAGCTTCAACTTCAGCAGCCACATCGGTAGGAAGGGTATTTCGAGTGTGGATACTGGTCACATCAGGAGGTACTGCACACGATATTGTTGAGCAGCGTGCCACAACAGAGTTCTCATGCCATGGTTCCAACACCGGTTACTTCACTGCCCGCTCATCCAGCTAGGGGCAGGGGTCAGGCTACCAGAGGTGGAGGTCAGGCCATTAGAGGTGAAGGTCAGGCCTTTAAAGGTAGAGGCCAGCCAACTAAAGGCCGTCCGAGAGACGGAGGTTAGGGTAGTGGTGCCCAGTCCTGATTTTACGTATTCCTAGCTAAATCTGAGGCCGAGTCATCTAACGCCGTTATCGTAGGTATTATTTTAGTTTGCCATAGATATTCTTCAGTTCTATTTGATCCGAGCTCTACTTATTCCTACGTGTCATCCTATTTTGCTTCATATCTAGTTGTGCCTCGTGATTCTTTGAGTGCTCCTGTGTATGTGTCCACACTTGTGGGAGATTTTATTGTTGTAGACTGTGTCTACCGCTCATGTGTGATTATTATTGGGAGTCTTGAGACTAGTGAAGATCTCTTATTTCTTGATATGGTAGACTTTGATGTCATTTTGGGCATGGATTGTTTGTCACCTTATCATGCTATATTGGATTGTCACGCCAAGAAGATGATATTAGACATGCCAGGGTTTCCTCGATTAGAGTGGAGTGGGACTCCTTAGCCATTCTACCAGCAAGGTTATTACTTATAAGAAGGTTCGATGTATGGTCGAGAAGGGATGTCTAGCATATTTGGCCTATATTCGCGATTCTAGTGCGGAGGTTCCTACCATGGCTTCAATAGCTGTTGTGTGCGAGTTTCCAAAGGTGTTTCCTGCAGATCTAGCAGGGATGCTACCCGACAGTGATATTGACTTCTTTATTAATTTGGCTCTGGGCACTCACCCCATTTCTATTCCACCATACCGTATGGCTCTGCCGGACTTGAAGGAATTGAAGGAGAAATTGCAAGATTTAGTTGATAAGGGATTTATTAGACCTAGTGTCTTGCCTTGGGGTGCGCCCGTGTTGTTTGTGAAGAAGAAAGATAGCTCGATGAGTATGTGTATAGACTATCAGCAGTTGAAGAAAGTCACTATCAAGAAGAAGTATCCATTGTAGAGGATTGATGACTTATTTGATCAGCTTCAGGGTGCCATAGTGGTTTTAAAGATTGATTTGAGGTATGGGTACTATCAGTTGAAGATTAGGGCATCCAATATCCCTAAGATGACTTTTTAGACTTGGTATGGGCATTATGAGTTCCTAGTGATGTCATTTGGGTTGACAAATGCCCCAACATCATTTATGGATTTGATGAACGGGGTATTTAAGCCCTATTTGGATTCTTTTGTGATCGTATTCATTGATAATATCATGATCCAATCCTACAGTCGAGAGGAGCATGAGTAGTATGTTGGATTGTACTTCAGACTCTGAGAGATAGTCAGTTATATGCCAAGTTTTCAAAGTGTGAGTTTTGGTTTGACTCGGTCATCTTTTCGGGGCATATCGTATCGGCCGAGGGCATAAACGTGGATCCTAAGAAGATTGAGGTTCTTCAGAACTGGTCTAGAACTACTTTGGCTACAGAGATTCAGAGTTTGCTGGGTTTGGTAGGTTATTATCGTCGGTTTGTGGAGGGGTTTTCATCCATAAAAGCCCCATTAACTAGATTGACCCAGAAGGGTGCTCTATTCAGGTGGTTGGATGAGTGTGAGTTGAGCTTTCAGAAGCTCAAAATTGCCTTGACTACATTGCCAGTGTTGGTGTTGCCCACAGGTTCAGGATCTTACACAGTGTATTGTGATGCATCGCGTATTGTGCTTGGTGCAGTATTGATGCAGGATGGCAGGGTGATTGCTTACGCGTCGCGGCAGTTATGGGTACATGAGAAGAATTACCCCGTTCATGAATTAGAGTTGGCAGCCATTGTTCTTGCACTGATGATTTGGAGGCATTACCTCAACGGTGTGTCATGTGAGGTATTCACAGATCATCGGAGCCTACAATATTTGTTTAAGAAAAAGGATGTCATCTTGAGGCATCGGAGATGGTTGGAGCTGTTGAAAGACTATGATATCACCATTTTGTATCATCCAGGGAAGGCCAATGTGGTGGCCGATGCCTTGAGTAGAAAGGCTATGATTATGGGTAGCCTTGCGTATATTCTAGTTGGTGGGAGGCTGCTAGTATCAGAGGTTCAGGATTTGGTCAATCAGTTAGTAAGGTTAGATGTTTTGGAGCCCAATCGTGTTCTAGCTTGCACAGTCTCTCGGTCTTCTTTGTATGAGAGCGCCAGTATGATGACCCCCATTTGCTAGTGCGGATGGGCTTCGTGAGTTGATTCTTGAGGAGGCCCACAGTTCGTGGTATGCCATTCATCCGGGTGAGGCCAAGATGTACTGGGATTTGAGGCAGCATAATGGGTAGAGGAGGATGAATAAGGATATAGTTGGATATGTAGCTTGGTGTTTGAATTGCCACAAGGTAAAGTACGAGCATCAGAAGCCTGGTGGTTTGCTTCAGAGGCTGGAGATTCCTGACTGGAAGTGGGAGCATATTACCATGGATTTTGTTGTTGGGCTCCCACAGACTCAGAAGAAATTCGATGCGGTACCGGTCATTGTAGACAGGTTGACCAAGTAGGCGAATTTCATTCCAATGGAAATCACAATATTCTTCAAAGAGGTTAGTTGAGATCTACATCTGCGAGATTGTCTGTCTTCACGGTGTGCCCGTGTCTATCATTTCAGATCAAAGTACGCAGTTCACCTCGCACTTCTGGAGGGTCGTACAATGTGAGTTGGGAATACAGGTTGAGTTGTGTACATCATTTCATCCCCAGGTGGACGGGCAGTCCGAGCGCACTATTTAGATATTGGAGGATATCATTCACGCTTGTATTATAGATTTTGGGAGTTCTTGGGATCAGTTCTTGCCGCTTGCGGAGTTTTCCTACAACAATAGCTACCAGTCGAGCATTCAGATGGCTCCCTATGAGGCATTATATGGGAGGCAGTGTCGTTCTGCAGTTGGATGGTTCTAGCCAGAGGAGGCTCGGTTGTTGGGTACAGATTTGGTACAAGATGCCTTGGATAAGGTCAAGATTATTCAGTGTCGACTTCTCACCGCTTAGTCCAGGAAGAAGAGTTATATTGACCGTAGAGTTTGTGATGTTGCATTATGGTTGGAGAGAGGGTATTGCTCTGGGTTTCACCCATGAAGGGCGTGATGAGGTTCGGAAAGAAGGGCAAGTTGAGCCCTAGGTATATCGGACCCTTTGAGATTCTTGAGAGAGTGGGTGAGGTGGCCTACAAGATCGTATTGCCACCTAGTTTATCAACAGTCTATTCGGTTTTCCATGTGTCCATGCTTCGGAAGTATCACGGTGATCCGTCCCATTGTTAGATTTCATCTCAGTACAATTGGACAAGGATTTGACTTATGAGAAGGAGCCGGTGGCTATTCTAGCCCGACAGGTCCGACAATTGAGGTCTAAGAGTTATCCTACAGTTTGAGTGCAGTGAGGAGGTCAACCGATCGAGGCATCCACGTGGGAGTCTGTGTCAGACATGCAGAGTAGATATCCACACCTTTTCACCAGTCTAGGTACTTTTCTATGTCCGTTCGAGGATGAATTTTAGAGGTGGAGAATGTGATGACCCGATAGGTCATTTATAGTTTTACCCTTCATTTATGTGATCTGAGACCTCAAATAGCTCCGTTTGGCCTTTGTCGATTTTCATGCGCAGTCCGTGTCCTTTTTCTAGAAGGTTTGTATGAGAAACTTGATGAAAATGTGAAAGCATGCCTTAAAAACTCATTTAAGTTGACTATGGTCAACGTTTTGTATAAACGGACCCGTATCAATATTTTGACAATCTCGATGGGTCCGTATAGTGATTTAGGACTCGGGCATATGCATGGAATCGAATTCAAAAGTCCCTAACTTGATTTATCATAATTTGTTGAAAATTTGATGTTTAAATGATTAAAGAATTCATAAGTTTGACCGTAGTTTGACTTTGTTGCTACAGGGTTCGGATTTTGATTCCGGAACTTGGTATAGGTTCATTTTAGTATTTATGACTTGTCTGCAAAATTTGGTGTAAAACGAAGTTGATTTGACGTGATTCAGACGTCCGATTGAGAAATTGAAAGTTCTAAAGTTTCTTTAAAAATTTCATTCGTTTTGGTGTCCGATTCATAGTTCTAGGTGTTATTTTAGTGTGTTGATCGCGTGCACGAGTTCGTATGATGTTTTTACACCTGTGTGCATGTTTGGTTTGGAGCCCCGAGGGCTCGGGTGAGTTTCAGATAGGTTGCGGATGTTTTTGAACTTAAGGAAATGCTAGTTTAGCTTCTGCTGGTTTCCAGTGCTTGCTTCTTCGCGATCACGAAGATACTTCCGCGATCGCGAAGAGTAAATTGGGACTGGGGAGAGTCTTTCTTCGTGAACGTAAAGAGATGGTCGTGAACGCGGAGCAGTGAAGGGTCTACCCTTCGTGAACTCGTCCATTCCTTCACGAACGCGTAAGGTTAGGAGGGGGAACTGGGGGTGGAACCTTTACTCTATGCGAACGCGAGCCCAGGATTGCGAACGCGAAGGCGGGATGGGCTAAGACTGCACGAACGCGTAGAGTATGTCGCAATCGCGATGGCCATTTGGGCAGTGCTCTTCGCGAACGCGATGAACACCTGACGCCCATTTATTTAAACTTCTAAAAATATAGATTTCACCCATTGTTCACCATCTTTTCATTAGAGCTCCGCCCAGAGGCAATTTGGAGGAGAAATTTCATCACACTTTTATAGGTTAGTATACTTTAACTTATTTTCTTCCATTCACATTATCACCCATTAATTTCTAGCCTTAATCTTTGTTCTTTCATGGTAGAAAATTAGGCATTTGGGAAAAATTTGGGGGGTTTTGAAAATTTGAGATTTAGACCTCAAATTGAGGTTGGATTTTGAAACTAATTACATACTCGAGCTCGGGGGTGAATGGGTAAATGGGTTTTGGTCCGAATCTCGAGTTTTGACCAAGCAGGCCGGGGATTAATTTTGTTGACTTTTTGGGAAAAGTATAAAGATCTTAACGTAATGCATTGTAATTGATTTTCCTAGCATTATTTGATGTTATTAAGTCGATTTTGGTTAGATTAGGTTGGTTCAGAGGTGGATTTTAGAGGAAAGACCCCAGTAGAGCTTTGATTTGCTTGCGAAGCGAGGTAAGTGTTGGGTTTAACCTTGATTTGAGGGAATTAGGAACCCTTGAGCTATGTGCTATGTGAAATTCATGTGTAGCGGCGTATATGCGAGGTGACGAGTGTATATACGCCGTCAAAATACTTGTTTTCAAGTTTTTCCGTATTTCATTGATTATTGTATTCCATGTCTTAACGGTTACATGCTTTAATTGCTTCCTATGCCTTGATTTGCTACTTGTCATTTATTATTCTCATATTAAAATGTTAGTTTCTCCCATGCTTCCATGATTTAATTGCTACTTCCCTTAATTGACTTACTTATACCCTTTAGTTGCCATTTATTTGACTTGTTTAGCTGCTTAGCATTAATTTTAGCAAATTCTTGATTTGGTCTGAGATTTCCTTTATGGTTATGCTTTCATATTCGTTAATCGTAGAGATTCTTGTGATTTGAGTTGTTGGATTGATTTCATTTATCGAATTTTGTTTAAGGATCGGTTTGCACGCCACAACATATGGAATAAAGGAGGATTGATATGGTGAAACAAGGAAGGATTATGATATTGATTCTGATTATATGGTGGGATCAGGTTGTACGCCACAACATATTTTACTTATTATTATTATTATTATTATTATTATTATTATTATTATTATTATTATTATTATTATTGTTATTGATATGGTAAAATAAGGGAGGATCGTGTTTGTACGGTGGGATCGGGTTACGCGCCGCAACGATTTGTGTCTTTTGTATTCCTTGTTGTAGTATTTTGTCTTTGGTGTTTCATAGGAGATTCTGAGGATTTGTAAATTTTGGTTTTACTGGTTTTCGCGGATTGAGGTTACTGTCATGTGTTAACTGCTTTATTTTCATGTATTTCCTTTCCCGTCATTATTATTATACTACGTACAGGTTATTGTAAGTGACCCGCCTTAGCCTCGTCACTACTTCGTCGAGGTTAGGATCAACAATTACAGAGTATATGGAGTCAGTTGTACTCATACTACACTATGCACTTCTTGTGCAGATTTTGGAGTTGGTCCTAGCGACGGTCAATAGATTGCTCAAATCGGACATCTGACGGAGACTTGAGGTACAACTGCTCGGCGTTCGCAGCCTTGAAGCCCCCTTCTACTTTATCCTAGATGTTACTTCTTTTCAGGCAGTTGTACTTTCATTCAGATCATTATATATATTATTCTAGTCACTCGTGCACTTGTGACACCAAGTTTTGGTTGTATTTAGATATTTCTGTTGTTATGACTTTTCGCACTTTGTTTAAGTTCTATTACAGTTATTTCAGTTCAATTGGCATTATTTAATTTGATATGTTAAAAAATGGCCTAAAACAATTCTAACGTTGGCTTGCCTTGCAAGTGAAATATTAGGCGCCATTACGGTCTCGAGGGTGAGAATTTCGTGTGGTGACATATATGTAATACTTGATATTGATAAATGATGATATGATGTAATAATGGAGGATTATGAAGTTGATTATGATGATATGATAAGACTGGATTGCACGCCAGAACGGATTGTATATGCGATTCTTGATATTGATAAGTAATGTTAAGGTGAAACAAGGGAGGATTGTGTATATACGGTGGGATCGGGTTGTGTGCCGCAACGAATTGTGTGTGTTGTACTCGTTGTAGTTTTCAGCATTTTATATGATATTAGGAGGCCTGTTATTCTGGATTCATTGGTTGTGAGGTTGGGTTCATTTTCATAAATTAACTGCTTTACTTTCTTTCCTAATTTTCTTTCCCTATTATTATTATCATCACTGCGTACAACTTATTGTAAGTGGCCGTCTTAGCCTCGTCACTACTTCGTCGAGGTTAGGCTCAACACTTACAGAGTACATGGGGTGGGTTGTAATCATACTACACTCTGCACTTCTTGTGTAGATTTCGGAGTGGGTCCAAGCGGTGTTCGGTAGAATTGCTCAGATCAAGTATTGATGGAGACTTGAGGTACAGCTGTACAACGTTCGCAGCCCTAAAGTCCCATTCCATCCTATTTTTAATGTTTGTTTTAGTTTCAAAATAGTGTATTTTATTCAGACTATGTTTGTAGCACTCAAGGTGTTCATGTGATCGTGACACCAGTTTCTGGGTTATGATTAGACTCGGGGTTCCGTATTATTATTTGTCACGACCCAAAATCCAACTAATCATGATGGCACCTAATCCAACCCATTAGGTAATCCAATTACCAACCATCCAATTTCAATAATAATTATTAAAGCAATTTATGTAAAATAAAGGTCTTAATCTTAAACAATCCCCAAGAACTGGTCGTACAAATCATGAGCTTCTAAGAATAGAGTATACAAAGCGGAAACAAAATAAATACCTAATCTATTTTAATAGTACATAAACAGAGCTTTTATAAATCTAAGGCTACCATGAACAAGAGGCAGCTACAACAGAAATGCAGGTACATCTTCAAATCCCAATACCATCGAGCACAACAACAACAACAGCCAACATCTGCACGCAACATGCAGAAGTGTAGTATCAGTACAATCGACCCCATGTACTGAGTAAGTAACAAACCGAGCCTTAGGTTGAAAGTAGTGACGAGCTTCTACCAAGGTCGGGTCCAAAACCACTAATCCATAACAGTCCATAACAACATAAAGCAAATAATACCATAAGTAACTCAGAGATAAAATGCTCAGTCAAATCATGATTTCAGCAATAATAGTTCTTCCTTTCAAGTACATCAGGGAAAACCCAAATCTTTTGTCGAAGTTACCAAAAATATAAATAGTTTGAAAACAATAAATTTCTCCCAAAATCTTTTCAATAATAAATAAGATATTTCATTTTTCTTCCGGATAACCCGTGTAAAAACAAATGCATAACTATACCCATCTGTCAAAATGTGTGAGAAATCATGAATGATGTGATGTTGTACAGCATGAGAAAAATACATCTCTATGCCTATATGTCATGTGTGTATGCCAATGCTATGCAACTCAGTGATAAAATCATAAACAGCCCCTCGGGCAGATCTCACAATCACTCATATACAACCCCTCGGACTTACCTCACAATCACTTGTAAACAGCCTCTCGGGCATACCTCACAATCACTCATACCTCGCAGTCACTCATCACTCGGCACTTGGCACTCGTCACTCGACACTCACACTCAGTAGGTACCTGCGCTCACTGGGGTGTGTACAGACTCCGGAGAGGCTCCTACAACTCCAAGCACTATAATCTGCATGGACAACTCACGTGCTGCACGGATAACTCATGTACCATAATATAAATATCTGGATCCGCACGGCCAACTCACGTGTAATAGTATAATATAAGGATTCGCACGGCCAACTCACATGCTGCACGGCCAACTCACGTGCAATAGTATAATATATGGATCCGCATGGCCAACTCACGTGTAATAGTATTATATATATATATATATATATATATATATATATATATATATATATATATACATGGCCTGCTGCGGCGTGCAGCTCGATCCTAAAAATATCCTAACAATCAGGCCCTCGGCTTCCCTCAGTCATCAATCTCTCCAGTCTCTCTCTCTCATGGGCTCACAATGTCATGAGAATAGCCCAAAGTGATGATATGATATATAAATAAATAACAACAGAGACTAAGATATAATATGCAATGAAATGAATATGACTGAGTATAAATTTTCAATTTAAAATAAATAATTCACAATAATATAATCTCTGTGGGTCCAAATAATACTGGCACATAGCCTCAACATGATTTTTAATATATTTTTCAGCTCAATTTCATTAACACATAAAACCGCATGGAAAATGCCAAGATTATTTACTACAAAATTTCCACAGAAATAATTATATCACAATTTCTATAGTGCACGCACACATGCCCGTCATCTAGCATGTGCGTCACCTCCCAACAATTCACATAATACCTATATACAGGGTTCATACCCTCAGCTCCAAGATTAGAAGAGTTACTTACCTCGAACGAGCCGAATCCAATATCGAACAAGCTAAACAATGCTCCAGAAATCGCATTATGCGCGTATCAACTCCAGAACGGCTCGAATCTACCACAATTAATTTGATTCAGTCCACACAATTTATAAAAATTAATTCCATATCAAAATACTAATATTTTCCACAAAATCCGAAATTACGCCCCAAAACTCACATGTGGGACCCACTTCTCGAAATTCGACGAAACTCACAAAATCCGACAACCCATCCAATTACGAGTTCAACCATACTAATTTCACTCCAATCCGACTCTAAATCGGTGTTCAAATCTCAAAAATTTATTTTATGACGTTTCTACAATTTTTTCCAAATTTGCACCTCAAAGTACTAATCAGATGATGAAATCATTGATATATTCATGTATATTAACCAAATTCGAGTTAGAATTACTTACCCCGATGAATTTCTTGAAAAACTCACGAAACATCGCCACAAACCGAGCTCCCTAGGTACAAAATATGAAATAATACCCTAAACCCCATTTATATAGTGCACCTCAGATCTCCCAATTAGCGGTTTGCGAAATTTTGAGCGCGGCCGCGCCTCACAAGTCCTGCGGTCGCGAAAAACGGGTGCGGTCCGCGAAATTCTTGGTGGCTGCACTGCAAGGCTTTAGTATTTTGGCAATAACTTTATCTACAAATGTCCAAATGATAACTTCCTTACCTTTATGGAAATTAGACACGAAGGGCTACAACTTTCGTGTTTGAATCATCTCTAAATTCCTTGTAGATAAAACGATATAGGCTTCCGAAGTTGGACCGGCGAATCTGCAGAACTCCCTAGAGCGCAGTCGCGGACAGAATTGTGCGGTCCGCAAAGTTCCAAGCGCGGCCGCGAAATTCTGCTGCGGTCCGCACTCGTATGTGCGATCCGCGCCACTCCTTCGCCTCAGCACCCAAAAATGTCCGGTCCGCACCCCCAAAAGTGCCAGAACAATATTAGAGTGCCGAAATGCCCGGACTCGCTCAAAACTCACCCTGAAACTCATCCGGAATCTCCCGGACACAAACCATATATGAATTTTAATCATAAAACACGCAACGGACCTGCTCGCGTACTAAAAACACTGAAAAGAGGTCGTCTTGACCCTATATTGACCATGGCCAAACCCTCAAATTTTTTAACTTTATTAATCTCTCAACCAATGATCCAAAATTACACCCAAGCCCCTCGGGACCTCAAACAAATATACCAACACATTCCATAACATAACACGAACCTACTCGAGGCCTCAAATCACATCCAATAACATCAAAACGTCGAATTGCACCTCAAATCAAAATCTATGAACTTTGAACTTTTAAATTCTATATCTTGTGCCGAAACATATCAAATCAATCCAGAATGACTTTAAATTTTGTACACAAGCCATAAATTACATAACGAAGCCATTCAAATTTCCAGAATCGGATTCCGACTTCGATATCAAAAAGTCAACCCCCCGGTCAAACTTCTCAAAAATTCAACTTTCGGCATTTCAAGCCTAATTCTACTACGGACCTCCAAATAATTTTTCAGACACGCTCCTAAGTCTAAAATCACAATACGAAGCTGTTGGAATTATCGAAACACAAATCCGAGGTTTTTTAAATATAAGTTCACATCCGGTCAACTTTTCTAACTTAAATTTTTAATAATTAGACTAAGTATTTCATTTCATTCCTAATTTCTTCCATACTCAAACCAACTAACCCGATAAGTTATAAATAAATTGTAAGGCATAAATTGAATCGTAAATTGGGAAATGGGGCCGTAATACTCGAAACGACCGGCCGGTTCGTTATATTATTGTACTAAACTTCAGAGTTGTACCGCTTTCATTGTTAATAATCTATCAAAAATTATTAAAATCAGTTAATTATCGGTTCATGTCGGGTTGTGTAGAAAGTAGATGTTAGGCGCCATCATGACCCTGAGGTTGGGATTTTTGGTCGTGATATTCAACTTTCCAACTTTCGCCAAAAATACATCAAATCGATCTACGGACCTCCAAATCCAAATCCGGACATATACATATGTCCAAAATCTCCATAGGAAACTAGTGAAATCATCAAAACACTATTCCGGAGTCGTCAACACAAAAGTCAAACTCCGGTCAACTCTTACCACTTAAACTTCAAAAATAAGAATCATTCTTCCAAATCAATCCCGAATCGTCCAAAAATCGAAACCGGCCCTACACGCAAATCATAATATATAATACGAAACTTCTCAAGACCTTAAACTACCGAACAGAATACTAAAGCTCAAAGTGGGATGAACCAAAGCAAAAACATTAATAGCTCAAAATGCCAATATAAAGTTCCATGACCTTTTCACTCTATAATCATATAATATTATGTGTGAAAAATATAAATACTCATTCTAATAGATATTATTAGATATAATTTCTCCAATTTCCCACCATAACCATACTCTTTAATTAAAGTTCATACATTAGAAATACTTATGATAAAACACTTAACTTAATACATCAAGTTCGAATACCTATTTTAGAGTGGATGAAAAGATTATTGTTACAATCTTTTATAAATTAATTTCTTTATATCAAGCATATTCTACTAATTAATCTAAGAAAACAGACACTTGCACAATTTCGGTAAGCTGGAGGCAAATCCAGAAATCACAAGAAATTGAATTTTCTGGCTCTCGGCCTTTTGCCACTACTCTCTATCTTCATGCTAAAGTGAAACCTTACAATAAGAAAAATGAATATTAGTCTAGCTTTTAATCAAACCCTACTTCATTTAGGATTTTTTTCATAACCATCATGGGTTTGATAAGTTTGAATTGTCTTCAAACTCAATAAGTTCTCTTATAGGCTTGCAATATTCGAACTTGCTTTTTCAAATTAATTTCTTAGAAAAGCGTAAAGATCATAGTAGAGTTGAAATATTATTATGAGTAACATGAATATACATCAACACTTTGTACTTCTCTCTAGAGGTTTCTTGAGCAAATACATAAGCTATATGGAAAAATTATAAATATGGCATTTGATGACTTAAATATAGCGTAATTTCTTCTTTTATTGAGTTAACTAAATAGAATTGGAATACATTATTTGTAGGAACTTATACTATATTATAATTTATATTTAATAACTAAAATATATTATTTAATAGTATATGTATAATTTTTAAATTTTGTACTCACCGATATTAGGGTACACGTGCAATGCGCCTACGATTAGTTTTTTTAAAAGCATGAGCTAAACTTGATTTAATAACTCATCTGATTCTATCTCCGACACACGACACTTATCTACACCTATCAAATTAAGGTAAACTTTCTTCTTTACATGTTATCTTTCATTTGAGTTTTGTTAATTTCTCCAACTCTTTCTTTTGCTCTTTTTAACCAATTCTTTAAAAACGATAGTAAGTTTTATATTTTAATAAAAGTTTACTATTTCTTGATTAGTTATTGTACTACAAACAGAAATTCTTTGTGTATGTGAATTGTTCTTACCATACAGTCCTTTATTTAAACATATAAGTTATAATTTTATTTGTTGCTGAATATTGTTCAATTTGTGTCATTTTTTATGGTAATTTCTGCTAGAATCTTTGTTTTTCGTTAAGTTTCAGTGCGTTTATTCAATTTTTCCTGCCAAGATTGTTTTCTATTGAACGGCTAAAACTTTTTGTCTCCAAATGAGTAAAAACTGGCAACTTCAAAACATGTTCATAAGAACCCAAATATATAACTAATTAATTAATTTGGAACAATGTTAAAAGTTTGACCTTCTACGGTGTCACGATCCAAAATCCGACCAATCTTGATGACACCTAACCCAACCCGTTAGATAATCCAATTAACTACAATCCAATTTAATTAGGTTTATCGAGAAAAATAAATAATAAAATAACTGAACCTTTCTACTTTTCCCAAGTACTCGTAGTACAAATTATGAACTTTTAAGATTTAGTATTTTCAAAGCTGATATGAAATAAAATACATCATCTGTTTGAAATATACATGAACAGATTAATAATTCTAGAGCTACCAAGAACAAGAGGCAGCTATGACCGGATTGCGGAAACATCTTCAGTGCCAGCTCCCGCCATACACCGCAACATCAACATCCAAAATCTGCACACAGGATGTAGAAGTGTAGCATGAGTACAACCGACCCCATGTACTTAGTAAGTATTTTGTCTAACCTCGTCGAAGTAGTGACGAGAATTTTTAGTAAAATGATACTCACTGTTATAACCTGTGCAGTATACTAACAATAAAAACGATTATAAAACATAACACATAAGGGTACAATGAAACAACTATGCGAGGTAGAAAAAAAAAAGATTACTAGGAGAAAGCACAATAACAAATTCATAATTTTCCTGGTGTGAAATATATTCAAGATATTACATCGAATGGCACGGTAATACCTTCGTGCACTTGTCTCATTCTCACCCTATATATATATATATATATATATTGTAACGACCCGGCCTGTCGTTTTGAGTATTATAACCCCGTTTCTCCATTTACTGCTTAATTTATGCTTTACATTTGTTATGTGACTTGCCGGGGGTAATTGGTTCGGGTCCGGTGAGGTTTTTGAATTATTTGGAATACCTAGTTCCAAGATTTCGAATTTTAGCTGATAAGGTTGACCAGATGTTGACGTATGTATAGTGACCCGGAGAAGTTTTGCTAAGAAAATTAAGGTTTTGTGGTGTCGAGGTAGATCAATTAGTACAAAGGTTAAAGAAATTTCTCGCGGCGAGCTTGCGAGCTGCGGCTCGGACCTTTTGGGTTGCACAATGCACCGGAAAGTAAAAAAAATTAAGAAAATTAAGGTTTTGTGGCTCGGATATTTCTGCGGTCCATTATGCGACCGCATAATCACTCTGCGGGCCGTATAATGGCCGCAGAAGTGAGGCAGAAAAGAGCCAGTTGGGATGAAATTTGCGGTCGACTATGCGACCGCATAACTGTTCTGCGGTCACTATGCGACTGCAAAATAGGTATGCGGGCCGCATAGTGACCGCATACATAGACAGATGTTTTCCAGTATTAGATACCGATTATGCGATCGATATGCGGTCACTTGTGCGACCGCAGAACATGTTCCGGAGCTTCATTTTTCTGGTTTTATAAACCCGACCCCATTCTTATAAAACACTATCGAGGGTCATTTTGAAGGGTTTCATCTGATATTTTAGAGAGAGGTGAGAGCATTTTAGAGAGAGAAAGTAAAGACTTAGTCATTTATCCATTAATTCTTGTTCAATGTTTGATGATTTCACAAGGATCTTGCTAGGGCTTCAAAGAGGTATGAATTTCTTTCCTCAATTCGTCAATTTCAGGTTTGGAGTAAAAAAAAAGGGTGATTAATAGTATGATTCTTGGGTGTAAGAGTATTATGTATACATACCAATAAGGTTGTGGAAAGATTGTTAAGTTCAAATGGGTAAGGATTGGGTTGAAAATGGTATAAATCTTCATAGACTTTAATTGAAGATTAGAGGGTCGAGTTGGTGTCGGATTGTGGCAAAATTTATATGGTTGGACTCGTGGTTGGATGGGCGTTCATATTCTGTAACTTTTGTTGGGTTCCGATACGTGGGTCCCACGGGCAATTTTTGAGTTAATTTCAGATTTTATTAGAAATTAGTATTTCCTTATGGAATTAATTACAATAATTTGTATTGACTGAATCGAATTAATTGTGGCTAGATACGCGGTTTTCAAAGACCAATTCTCGTGGCAATGGGCATAGCAGAATAAAGAATTACACGGGTTGAGGTATGTAACAGATTTAAATCTGGCCCTGAGGGTATGAAACCTCGGATTTTGTATCGTGTGCTTACTTTGGAGGTGACTCACATACAAGGTGACAGACGTGTGGGCGTGCACCGAGGGGATTATGACTTGGTCCGTCCGGTGAAACTGTAAAGTTGAATAACTTGTTGTTAGCTATATGCTCTCTATGTGTTGTGGAAATTTGACTGTAAGACATGTTAGAAACCATATTTATGCTATATGTTGGTGCTGCTGGGACCCACAGAGGTCGTGTTCATATTGAATTATCTGCTAAATTATTGTTTGGTACTCAGTCACAGTTTACTTGTTTATTTTATCTCAGTCTCTATTGTTCATTATTGATGCATCATATCCTTGTTGTTTGGGTTGATTTCATGATTATTGAGAGCCCGAGAGACTGGAGAGATTTATGACTGAGTGAGGCCGAGGGCCTGATTGTGAGATATTGATACTATAGCACGTGAATTGGCCGTGCGGATCCAGATATTGATACTATAACACGTGAGTTGTTCGTGCAACATGTGACTTGGCTGTGCGGATCCAGATAATGATACTATAGCATGTGAGTTGTCCGTGCAGCATGTGAGTTGTCCGTGCAGCACATGAGTTGGTCGTGCAGATTATAGCGCTTGGGCTGTAGGAGCCCCTCCGGAGTCTGTACACCCCCAGTGAGCGCGGGTACCCATTGAGGGTGAGTGCTGAGGGCTGAGAGCCGAGTGATGAGTTGAGTGACTGTTGCCTGAGAGGCTGTATTTGCTTTGCATTTGTTATTGCACTTGGTTACTATATGTCATTGTTATGAAATCTCTGAAAGAGTTATATCTGGATTACATGAACTAGAACTATATAAAATTAATTTGACTTAAATTGCCGGATTTGAAAGCATTTCTATTCTTTGCGGGAATTACTGAAAGTGAACTATAACTATGTAGCTCATCATTATCTTCAGTTCCTTAGTTATTATTGTTACTTGCTGAGTTGGTTGTACTTATACTACACCCTGCACTTCATGTGCAGATCCAGGTGTTCCTAGACATAGCGAGTGCTGATCGTTTTGCACTGTTGATTTTCAGGAGATTTTGAGGTAGTTGTCGTGTTTTGCAGACCTTGTCTCTCCTTCTCTATCTCCTTGTTTACTGCATTTGGTATCAGACTATTATAGATCATATTTTCCATACTTGTATTCATATCAGATGCTCATGTACTTAGTGACACCAGGTTTTGGGGAGTGTTCGTGTTAGTATTTATGGGATTTTGTATTGTATTAAATTATTGTATTTTCAAACTCAAGAGAAATTGTGGTTTATCGAGAGTATCGGCTTGTCTAGTATCGAGATAGGCGCCATCACGATAGGTTAGGATTTTGGGTCATGACAAGTTGGTATCAGAGCCTAGGTTACATAGGTCTCACGAGTCATGAGCAGGTTTATTAGAGTCTTGCGGATCGGTACGGAGACGTTTGTACTTATCTTTGAGAGGCTGCAGAACCCTTAGGAAAATTTCACTTTTTTGTATTCCGTCGTGCGAAATTGTTGATTCTAGAAAGTAAATTTATGTTATTCTATTCTCTCATATATGGTGAGAACACGTACTACCGGATCGGATGGTCAGCCACCAGCGCCACCAGTTAGGGCCGCGAGAGGTCGGGGCCATGGTAAAGGCCGGGGCCGAGGTACAGGTCAAGGTGTAGCTTTTACCACAGTTGGACCCGAACCTGTAGTACCACCAATTGCTCTAGGTCACGAGAAGATTCCAGATATAGCTGAGCCGACAGGACCAGCTCAGGCACCAGTTGTGCCCATTGAGATTCCAGGACTTTAGGAGACTTTGGCCCAGATATTCGCAGCTTGCACTAGTCTTGCTCAGGTGGTTTCGGCTCAGGCCGCACCTGCCACTTCTTAGGCCAGGGGAGGTACTTATACCCCTATTGCCCGTACTCTAGACCAGGTAGTACAGGGACTTCAGATACTGCGGGTGCTACCAGCCCAGCTGGCTGTAGCTGCTCAGGCCCCGGTAGTTCATGTTATGGCAGATGACGAGTAGAGGAGGCTTGAAAGATTTGAGAGTCTTCGACCTCCACCATTTAGCGATACCGAGTCATAGGATGCTTAGGGTTTTCTGGATAGGTGTCAGCGGATGCTTTGTACAGCGGGTATTCTGGAGACCAGTGGGGTCTCATTCACTAATTTTCAGTTTTTTGGGGCTTCCTTCAGATGATGGGAGGCTTATGAGAGGCGCATGCCAGTTGGTGCAGTACCACTTACATGGCAGGAATTCTCCGTTCTCTTTTTGGAGAAGTTCATGTCGCAGTCTCGCTGAGAGGATCTGCGCAGACAGTTTGAGCAGTTACGTCAGGATGGCATGTCTGTGACACAGTATGAGATGAGATTTTCTGATTTTTCTCGTCATGCAGTCTGGTTGGTTCCCACTGATAGGGAGAGGATTAAGAGGTTCATTGATGGCCTCACATATCAGCTGCGGTTACTTATGACTAGGGAGAGGGTGTATGGTGCTACTTTTGATGAGGTAATTGACATTGCTCAGCAGATAGAGATAGGGAGGCTAAGAGGCCTCGTGGTCCAGGTGATTACAGTGATGTTCCTTCAGGGGGTCAGTTTTACCGCAGTAGGGGTCATTCTTACAGACACGCTTAGACGGGTCGACCAGCTCATCGCAGTGCATCAGCTAGCCACAGTTCTTATAGTGCACACTCAGGCCAGTCTTCATTCAGTGTACTACCAGCGCAGAGTTCTCATCATGCCTCATCCGCTCAGGCTTGTACAGGTAATTCCTCGGGATATCAAGATCAGCAGTTCCGTCAGAGGAGGGGTTATTTCGAGTGCAGGGAATTAGGTCATTTCAAGAGAGGGTGTCCTAGGCTATTGAGTGGGGCTCCCCAACAGAGTCCTCGACTGACGGCACCAGCACCAGCAGTTCAACCACCCGCCCATCCAGCTCGGGGTGGGGGTCATTCAGCTAGGGGTCGCCCAAGAGGGGGAGGCTGATCAGGTGGCGGTCAGGCCCGATTCTATACTTTTCCTCCCAGGCCAGATGTTGTTGCTTCAGATGCAGTGATCACAGGTATTGTGTCAGTGGGCCACAGGGAGGCTTCTATATTATTTGACCCTGGTTCCACTTATTCATATGTATCATCATATTTTGCTCATTATCTGGATATGCCCTGTGAGTCCTTAGTTTCACATGTTAGTGTATCTACATTGGTGGGCGATATTATTACTGTGGACCGTGTGTATCGGTCGTGTGTGGTAACTATTTGGGAACTGAAGACTAGGGTGGATCTTTTATTACTCGGTATGGTTGATTTCTGTATAATCCTGTGTATGGATTGGTTGTCTCTATGTCATGCTATTCTGGAGTGTCACACAAAAATTGTGACATTGATGATGCCGGGGTTGCCGAAAGTTGAATGGAGGGGTTCTCTAGAGTTTGTTCCTAGCAGGGTAATTTCTTATTTGAAGGCCCAACATATGACTAGAAAGGGATGTTTGTCATATTTGGCCTTTGTGAGAGATGTTGATGCAGATACTCTTACTATTGATTCAGTACCGGTCGTGCGAGATTTTTCGGATGTATTTCCTGCAGACCTGTCGGGTATGTCACCCGATAGGGATATTGATTTCGGTATTGACTTGGTGCAGGGCACTCAGCCCATTTCTATTCCTCTGTATCGTATGACACCAACTGAGTTAAAAGAATTGAAAGAGCAACTTCAGGAACTCCTTGATAAGGGGTTTATTAGGCTTAGTATGTCACCTTTGGATGCACTGGTTCTGTTAGAAAGATGGTACTATGCGGATGCGCATTAATTATAGGAAGTTGAACAAGGTTACAATCAAGAATAAATATCCTTTGCCGCATATTGATGACTTATTTGACCAGCTTCAAGGAGCGAGGGTGTTCTCAAAAATTGATTTGAGATCTGGGTATCACTAGTTGAAAATTCAGAATTCGGATATTCTAAAGACGGCATTCAGAACTCGTTATGGCCACTACGAATTTCTTGTGATGTCTTTTGGGCTAACCAATGACCCAGCAGCATTTATGCATTTGATGAATAGTGTGTTCTAGCCATATCTTGATTTATTTATCGTAGTATTTATTGATGATATTCTGGTGTACTCACGTCGCCAGGAGGAATATGCACAACACTTGGGTAAGTATTATAGAGGTTGAGAGAGGTAAAACTTTATGCCAAATTCTCTAAGTGTGAGTTTTGGCTTAGTTCGGTGGCATTCTTGGGACATATAGTGTCCAGTGAATGAATTAAGGTGGATACAAAGAAAATAGAGGTAGTTCAGAGTTGGCCCATGCAATCTTCAGTTACTGAGATTTGGAGTTTTCTCGGCTTGGCCAGTTATTATTGTCGTTTTGTGGAGGGATTCTCGTTTATTGCATCGCCTATGACTAAATTGACCCAGAAAGGTGCTCTATTTAGGTGGTCGGATGAGTGTGAAGAGAGCTTTGAGAAGCTCAAAATAGCTTTGACTACAACTCCAGTATTGGTGTTGCCTACAGGTTCAGAGTCTTATACTGTGTATTGTGACGCGTCGCGTATTGGTCTCGGCGCAGTGCTGATGCAAGATGGTAGGGTGATTTCCTATGCATCCAAATAGTTAGAAGTACATGAGAAGAATTATCCAGTCCACGATCTTGAGTTAGCAGCTATTGTTCATGCCTTGAAAATTTGGCGACATTACTTGTACAGTGTCCAGTGTGAGGTATATACCGATCATCGGAGTCTACAACATTTATTTAAACAGAAGGATTTTAACTTGCGGCAGTGAAGGTGGTTGGAATTGCTTAAGGATTATGATATCACCACTCTCTATCATCCCGGAAAGGCCAATGTGGTGGCCAATGCCTTGAGTCATAAGGCAGAGAGTTTGGGCAGCTTAGCATACTTACCGATAGCAGAGAGGCCTTTAGCCTTGGATCTTTAGGCCTTGGCTAATCAGTTTGTTAGATTGGATGTTTCCGAGCCGAATCGAGTTTTGGCCTGTGTGGTTTCTCGGTCTTCTTTAAATGATTGCATCAGAGAGCACTAGTATGATGATCCACATATGCTTGTCCTTAAGGACACGGTTCAGCACGGTGATGCCAAGGAAGTCACTATTGGAGATGACAGTGTATTATGGATGTAGGGAAGGCTATGTGTGCCTAATGTAGATGGTTTACGTGAGCTGATTCTCCAGGAAGCTCACAGTTCGCGGTACTCTATTCATCCAGGTGCCGCGAAGATTTATTAGGATTTGAGACAGCACTATTGGAGGTGGATGAAGAAAGATATAGTTGGGTTTGTATCTCGGTGTTTAAATTGTAAACAGGTAAAGTACGAGCATCAGAGACCGGGAGGATTACTTCAGAGACTTGAAATTTCGGAGTGGAAATGGGAGCGTATTACCATGGACTTCGTAGTTAGGCTTCTAAGGACATTGGGGAAGTTTGATGCGGTTTGGGTGATTGTAGATCGGTTGACCAAATCTGCGCATTTTATTCCAGCTGGTACTAATTATCCTTCGGAGCAGTTGGCTGAGATTTATATCCGCGAGATTGTTCGCCTACACAGTGTGCCAGTGTCAATCATTTCAGATCGGGGTACGCAGTTTACATCACAGGTTTGGAGAGTAGTGCAGCGAGAATTGGGCACACAAGTTCAGTTGAGTATAGCATTTCACCCTCAGATACACGGGCAGTTCGAGCGCACAATTCAAATATTGGAGGATATGCTACACGCTTATGTCATTGATTTTGGAGGTTCTTGGGATAAATTTCTGCCACTTGCGGAGTTTGCTTACAATAACAGCTACCACTCGAGTATACAGATGGCTCCATATGAGGAATTATATGGGAGACGGTGTTGATCTCCGGTTGGTTGGTTTGAGCCGGGTGAGGCTAGGCTATTGGGTACAGACTTGGTTCGGGATGCTTTAGAGAAGGTTAAAGTGATTCAGGAGCGGCTTCGCACGGCACAGTCTAGATAGAAGCGTTATGCCGATAGGAAGGTCCGTGATGTTGCTTACATGGTTGGGGAGAAGGTTCTGCTCAAAATTGCACCAATAAAGGGTGTTTTGAGGTTCGGGAAGAAGGGCAAGTAGAGCCCTCGATATTTTGGACCTTTTGAGATACTTAAGAAAATTGGAGATGTGGCTTATGAACTTGCTTTGCCACCTAGTATATCAGGTGTTCATCTAGTGTTCCATGTATCCATGCTCTGAAAGTATGTCGGGGATCCGTCTCATATTCCGGATTTCAGTACAGTGCAGCTGGACAGTAATTTAACTTATGATGTGGAGCCGGTAACTATTTTAGGCCGGCAAGTTCGAAAATCGAGGTCCAAGAACATAGCATCAGTGAAGGTGCAGTGGAGAGGCCAGCCAGTCGGAGAAGCTACTTGGGAGATTGAGCAGGAGATGCGGAGTAAATACCTACACTTATTTGAGACTCCAGGTATTATTCTAAACCCGTTCGAGGACGAACGTTTGTTTAAGAGGGGGAGAATGTAATGACCCGACCGGTCGTTTTAAGTATTATAACCCCGTTTCCCCATTTACTGCTCAATTTATGCTTTACATTTGTTATGTGACTTGCCGGGGGTAATTGGTTCGGGTCCGGTAAGGTTTTGGAATGATTTGGAACACCTAGTTCCAAGGTTCCGAAGCATCATTTTTCTGGTTTTATAAACCCGACCCCATTCTTATAAAACACTATTGGCGGTCATTATGAAGGGTTTCATCTAATATTTTAGAGAGAGGTAAGAGCATTTTAGAGAGAGAAAGTGAAGACTTAGTCATTTATCCATCAATTCTTGTTCAAGGTTTGAAGATTTTACAAGGATCTTGCTAGGGCTTCAAAGAGGTAAGAATTTCTTTCCTCAATTATTCAATTTCGGGTTTGGAGTAAAAACAAAAGGGTGATTAATAGTATGATTTTTGGGTGTAAAAGTATTATGTATACATAACAATAAGTTTGTGGAAAGATTGTTATGTTCAAATGGGTAAGAATTGGGTTGAAAATGGTAGAAATCTTCATAGACTTTAATTGAAGATTTGAGAGTCAAGTTAGTGTCGGATTTTGGTGAAATTTGTATGGTTGGACTCGTGGTTGGATGGGCATTCATATTCTGTAACTTTTGTCAGGTTCCGATACGTGAGCCCCATGGGCGATTTTTGAGTTAATTTCGGATTTTATTCGAAATTAGTATTTCCGTATGGAATTAATTATAATAATTTGTATTGACTTAATCGAATTAATTATGGCTAGATACGAGGCTTTCAGAGACCAATTCTCGTGGCAAGGGCATAGCGGAATAAAGAATTACACGGGTTGAGGTAAGTAACAGTTATAAATCTGGTCCTGAGGGTATGAAACCTCGAATTTTGTATCATGTGATTACTTTGGAGGTGACGCACATGCAAGGTGACAGGCGTGTGGGCACGCACCGAGGGGATTGTGACTTGGTTCGTTCGGTGAAACTGTAAAGTTGAATAACTTGCTGTTAGCTATATGCTCTCTATGGGTTGTGGAAGTTTAACTGTAAGACATGTCAGAAACCATGTTTAGGCTATATGTTGGTATTGCTGGGACCCACAGAGGTCGTGTTCATATTGAATTATCTACTAAATTGTTGTTTGGTACTCAGACACAGTTTACTTGTTTATTTTATCTCAGTCTCTATTGTTCATTATTGATGCATCATATCCTTGTTGTTTGGGTTGATTTCATGATTATTGAGAGCCCGAGAGACTGGAGAGATTTATGACTGAGTGAGGCTGAGGGCCTGATTGTGAGATATTGATATTATAGCACTTAAGTTGGTCGTGCGGATCCAAATATTGATACTATAGCACGTGAGTTGTCCGTGCAGCAAGTGAGTTGGCTGTGCGGATCCAAATAATGATACTATGGCACATGAGTTGTCCGTGTAGTATGTGAGTTGGCCGTGCAGATTATAGCGCTTGGGCTGTAGGAGCCCCTCCAAAGTCTGTACACCCCTAGTGAGCGCGTGTACCCATTGAGTATGAGTGCTGAGGGCTGAGAGCCGAGTGATGAATTGAGTGACTGTTGCTTGAGAGGCTGTATTTGCTTTGGATTTGTTGTTGCACTTGGCTGCTATATGTTATTGTTGTGAAATCTCTAAAAGATTTTATATCCGGATTACATGAACTTGAACTGTATAAAATTGATTTGACTTAAAATGCCGGATTTGAAAGCATGTCTATTCTTTGCGGGAATTACTGAAAGTGAACTATAATTGTGTAGCTCGTCATTATCTTCAGTTCCTTAGTTATTATTATTACTTGCTCAGGTGGTTGTACTCATACTACACCCTACACTTCGTGTGCAGATCCAGGTGTTCCCGGACATAGCAGGTTTTGATCCTTTCGCGTGGTTGATTTTCAGGAGATTTTGAGGTAGCTACCGTGTTTCGCAGACCTTGTCTCTCCTTCTCTATCTCCTTGTTTACTGTATTTGGTCTCAGACTAATATAGATCGTATTTTCTAGACTTGTATTCATATCGGATGCTCATGTACTTAGTGACACCAGGTTTTGGGGAGTGTTCGTGTCAGTATTTATGGGATTTTGTATTGTATTAAATTATTGTATTTTTAAACTCAAGAGAAATTATGGTTTATCGAGATTATCGGCTTGCCTAGTATCGAGATAGGCGCCATCACGACATGTTGGGATTTTGGGTCGTGACATATATATATATATATATATATATATATATATATATATATATGTAGATCAAATCAATTGGCACGGCAACAACCTTCGTGCATTTATCTCTTTCTCACCGAGCATACATATAATAGTACCGACTAGGTGGGAAAAATACCAATAACAATAAAAACAATAAAGTGGGAGGCACACATGAAGCAACAACGAACAATGCAGTACATATTGACCACCGAAATATGATGGGAAAAAGAAGCATAGAAATTATGACAGCAATTAGGAAGGAAAAATATAAATTTCACTAATTAGCATGGTAGAAGGCTTAGATGCAGATATCACAAACAAGAAGAAAATCATAATATTTGCAAGTTAGACAGATAGAAGGCATGGATACCACAACAACACTTGGGGTAGAGGACACAGAAAGAACAATGACTACAAGTCACATAGAAAACATAGGTGCACAATAACAGCTCAAGATAAAGGCATGAAAGTATACACAACGAAAAGATATCACAATATGATGTATGTCTCTTGTCCTCGCCTGCACGGAAATACCCTTCGTACCATGAACATATGATAATATACAAATAATGGCACGGAATCACCCTTCGTGCTTTATACTTTTCATCACATGATATTATAACTGAAATGTAATGGCATCACCCTTCATGCTTTACACTCCCCCTCACATGATAATGTATATGAAATGGCACGGCATCACCGTTCGTGCTTTACACTCTTCCTTACCAAGCGCATGTATATCATTAACAAGCAAGGTAGGAAGCATAAACAACATCAAGGAGAGTGTTTATACAAATGTTCCAAATTAAACATCAATCACGGCTTTCAAGCCAATAACAATAAAAAAAACTTCAAGTACTTTATTATTCCAGTATTTCAACAAGTCTCAAAAATGATCTTCAACTCATGTATAGTATTCAAAATCTCAAGAATAACGGTCGTAGAGTCGTATTTGTGATTAAGTATAATAACAATCGGATTTAGCATATCAATAATTTTCACAAAAGTCCTCGGATTTTTAATCAAATTATAATAAGCCAAATCAGGGTTTCTAGCATTTACTGTCATATTCATAGAAATCTAGAAGTCAAAGAAGGCATGAAACAAGAGTGTCACATAATTCTACAAAGCATAATAAATCGTATAATTTACCCCCGAGCATGATTAAACCCTGGCACATGCATATATGCTTGTCACCTCATATATATATCACCCCCGCATGTAACAAATAATGACAATTAGTAGGAAAAATTTCCTCAACAAAGTTAGGAAAAATACTTACCTCAAACAAGCCAAATCCGCTGTCGAGCTAGCTAAACAATACTCCAAAAATTCCATTCTGCGCGTACCAACCTCCGAACGCCTTCCTATCTCTTTAATTCCAAGCCAAACGATTCGAAACTAGCCAAACAACGTACAAATTAATCAAAATATACTCCAATGCTTGGAATCTAAGAATTTATAAAGATTTCCAACTCCACTCGAAAAGTCAACCAAAAGTCACCAGTGGGGCCCACATCTCGGAATCCGATAAAAATTATAAAATCTGAACCCCGATTCAACCAGGAGTCCAACCATACCAAAATTACTCAAATTCGACCCCAACTCGGCCTTCAAATCCTCAATTTTAGTCTATGAAAGTTTCTACCATTTTCAAGCCAAAACACTAATTTAATGATGAAACAACAATATATTCATATAAATTTAACCAAAATTCAGTTAGAATCACTTACGCCAATCCATATGGTGAACAATCGCCAAAACAATCCCTTCAATCCGAGCTCCAGAGCTCCAAATATATTAAAATGGCTAAAACCTCAAAATATAGCTTCTGTCTAGGCATTTACTCTTCGCGATCGCAGAAAATGATATTTTCCAGCCCAAAATTGCCCTTCGCGATCGCGGAAAACCAATCACGATCGCGAAGAACAAACTCCCTAACTCTTCCAGACAAACTCTAGCATAATGGTCATAACATTTTGTACAAAACTACAAATGATGAATGATTGCAAGATATAAGCTTCCAAAGTCGGGTCAGTGCAGTAGAGATTTTGTTCTACGCGATCGCAAAAAAGCTTCCGCGATCGCGATTCACAAGGCCCCAAACTGGTGTTTGCTCTTCGCGGACGCGACCAAAGTTTTGTCATCACGATTTATACCTCTGTAGCCAAAAATCAACAATTAAAAATGGCCTAGAAATGGTTCGAAACCACCCTGTGACTCACCCGAGCCCCTCGGGACCCCGTCTGAATATATTAACAAGTCCCAAAATATATTACGGACCTACTCGAGGCCTCAAATCACATATAACAACATCGAAACGACGAATCGCACTTCAATTCAAACTTAATGAACTTTAAATCTTTCAACTTCCAAATATCATGCCGAAACATATCAAATCAATCTAGAAAGAACTCAAATTTTGCGTACAAGTCATAAATGATATAACAAAGCTACTGAAATTTCCGAAATTATAATCTGGACTCGATATCATAAAAGTCAACTTCCGGTCAAACCTCCAAACCTTAAATTTCTTACTTTTGCCCTTCCAAGCCAAATTCAACTACGGACTTCAAAATAAATATCTAGACATACTCCTAAGTCTGAAATCACCATACAGAGCTATTGGAAACATCAAAACTCCATTCCAGAGTCGTTTACACAAAAGTCAAACTCCGATCAACCCTTCTCATTTAAACTTCCAACATGAATTTCATTCATCCGAACTAATCCCGAAACACCTGAAAATCAAATCCAACAATACACACTGGTCATAATACATCATATGAAGCTATTCAAGAGGTTAAATAGTTAAAAAGAGCATAAATACTCAAAATATAACGACCTGGCCGGTCGTTTTGAGCATTATAACCCCGTTCCCTTATTTACTGCTTAATTTATGCTTTATAGTTGTTTTATGACTTACCGGGTCAATGGGTTCGGGTCCGGAAGGAATTCGGAGTGAAATGAGACATGTAGTCTCATAATTGAAAATTTAAGTTAGAAAAGTGAACCGGATATGGACCTATGTGTAAACGACCTCGGATTTAAATTTTGATGATTCCAATAGCTCTGTATGGTTATTTTGGGCTTAGGAGCGTGTCCGGAATATTATTTGGAGGTCCGTAGTAGAATTAGGCTTGAAATGCCGAAAGTTGAATTTTTGGGATGTTTGACCGGGGGGTTGACTTTTTGATATCGGGGTCGGAATCCGATTCCGAAAATTTAAATACCTCTGTTATGTTATTTATGACTTGTGTGCAAAATTGGAGGTCAATCAGACGCGATTTGATAGGTTCCGGAGTCATTGGTAGAAATTAGAAATTTTAAAGTTCATTAGGCTTGAATTGGGGTGTAATTCATGGTTTTAGCATTGTTTGAGGTGATTTGACGGTTCGACTAAGTTCGTATTATGTTTTAGGACTTGTTGGTATATTTGGTTGAGGTTCCGAGGGGTTCGAGTGACTTTTGTATGGTTAACGGATCAATTCGGACTTAGAAGAAAAAACTGAAGTTTCTGCCCTCTGATGCAATCGCACCTGCGGAAATTCCATCGCAGGTGCGAGCTCGCAGAAGCGAGCCTGTCAAGCGTAGATGCGAAAATGGACAATGGGATAGTGGTCACAGGTGCGAGGGAAATTCCACACCTGTGAGAGCGCAGATACGGAAGGACACGCGCAGAAGCGGCTTGCGCAGAAGTGCACACAGGCGCGCACATGCGGGCAAAGGCACATATGCGGGGGGTTTTCCGCACATGCGGTTGGCGGAGAAGCGTCCAAGTTGCCGCAGGTGCGAAAACCCCTAGACAGTACCAAAATAGAGGGTTTCCGAGCTTTTAACATTTTTGGGCATTTCAAGCTCGGGTTGGGCGAATTTGAGCAAGGTTTTCACTGGAAAACTTGAGGTAAGTCCCTTGTGATCATTTCTACTCCATAATATTGAATTATCATCGAATAATCCAACTAGATTATATGTTTTCGAGGTGTAAATCGGGGGTTTGAACTTAGGAATTTGAAAATAAGATTTGAAGATTTGGAGGTCGAGTTGAGGTCGGATTTTGGTAAAATTAGTATGGGTAGACTCGTGGTGGAATGGGCTTTTGGATTTTGTAAATTTTGTCGGGTTCTGAGATATGGGCCCCACAGGATAGTTTTTGAGTGTAATTTCGGAGTTTTATGTAAAATTAGCATTTTCTTATGGAATTAAATCCAAAAAATTTTATTGACTGAAACAAATTATTTTTGACTAGATACGAGGCATCCGGAGGCCGATTTGTGAGGCAAAGACATAGTATAGAGAAGAATTTCACGCTCTGAGGTAAGTAAAAATTTTAAATCTGGTCCTGAAGGCATGAAACCTCAAAATTTGATATCATGTGATTACTTTGGAGGTGACACACATGCTAGGTGACGGGCGTGTGGGCATGTACCGAGGAGATTGTGACTTTATCCGTCCCGTAAGACTGTACAGTTGAATAACTTATTATTGGGACCCACAGAGGTCGTGTACATGTTGAACTATTTGCTTAACTGTTGTTTGCACTCAGTCACAGTTTACTTGATTATTTTATCTCAGTCTCTATTGTTCATTATTGATGCATCATATCATTGTTGTTTGGGCTAATTGTTCAGGGAGCCCGAGAGACTGGAGATATTGATGACTGAGCAAGGCCGAGGGCCTGATTGTGAGATATATTATTATAGCACGTGAGTTGGCCGTGCGGATCCATATATTATACTATAGCACGTGAGTTGGCCGTGCAGATCCATATATTATACTGTAGCACGTGAGTTGGCCGTGCATCACGTGAGTTAGCCGTGCGGATCCAGATATTTATATTATGGCACGTGAGTTGGCCGTGCAGATTATAGCGCTTGGGCTGTAGGAGCCCCTCTGAAGTCTGTACACCCCTAGTGAGCGCGTGTACCCATTGAGTGTGAGTGATGAGGGCTGAGAGCTGAGTGATGAGTTGAGTGACTGTTGCCTGAGAGGCTGTACTTGCTTTGCATTTGCTATTGCACTTGATTGCTATCTGTCATTATTGTGAAATCTCTGAAAGATTTTATATCCGGATTACATGAAATTGAACTGTATAAAATTTATTTGACTTAAACTGCCGGATGTGAAAGCATGTCTATTCTTTACTGAAATTACTGAAAGTGAACTGTAATTGTGCAGCTCGTCATTATCTTCAGTTCCTTAGTTATTATTGTTACTTGCTGAGTTGATTGTACTCATACTACACCCTGCACTTCGTGTGCAGATCCAGGTGTTCCCGGACATAGCGGGTGTTGATCATTTTGCGCAGTTGATTTTCAGGAGTTTCAGAGGTAGCTGCCGTGTTTTGCAGACCTTGTCTCTCTTTCCCTATCTCCTTGTTTACTGTATTTTGGTCTTAGACTATTAAAGACCTTATGTTCCAGATTTATATCCATATTAGATGCTCATGTACTCAGTGACACCAGGTTTTGGGGAGTGTTCGTGTCAGTATTTATGAGATTTTGTATTGTATTAAATTATTGTATTTTCAAAGTTAAGAGAAATTGTGGTTTATCGAGATTATCGTCCTGCCTAGTATCGATATAGGCACCATCAAGACAGGTTGGGTGTAATGACCCAACCGGTTATTTTAACTTTTAGAACCTCGTTCCCTAAAATAAAACTTCCCGTAGGTTCTTGTAATGATTTATGACTTGCGAGGATGGTTGGTTCGGGATTTGGAAATGTTTGGGGTGAAACCGGAACACTTGGTTCCTTAAGTTGGCATCAAAGTGATAAGTTTGACTTCGGTCAACATTTTGAGAAAACGACCCCGGAATAGAATTTTGATGATTCCAACAGCACCGTATGGTGAATTTGGACTTAGGAGCGTGTTCAGAATTTTATTTGGAAGTCCGTAGTTAAATTAGGCTTGAAATGGCTAAAAACATGAATTTAAGTTTGGAAGTTTGACCGATGAGTAGACTTTTTGATACCGGAGTCGGAATCCAGTTCTGAAAATTTTCATAGTTCTGTTTTGTAATTTATGACTTGTGTGTAAAATTTGAGGTCAATCGGAGTTGCTTTGATACGTTCCGACATCGAATGTAGAAGTTGAAAACTCTTAGTTTCATTAAGCTTGAATTGGGGTATGATTCATGGTTTTAACGTTGTTTGATGTGATTTAGAGGTTAGACTAAGTTCGTATGATATTTTTGGACTTGTTGGTATATTTGGTTGAGGCCCCGCGGGCATCGGGTGAGTTTTGGATGGTTAACGGAACAAAAGTTGGACTTAAAAAGTTGTTGCAATTTTCCCTTCTATTGTATATTCAGGGCTGTGATCGAGCCCCAGATCGAACCCAGATATCGAGCCCACAATCGAAGCCTGAGTCGAAGCCAGGGACGAGGCTTAGTATCGAAGCCACGATCGAAGGCAAGGCTCGAGGGCCATGATCGAAGGCAAGGCTCGAGGGCCAGGGTCAAGACCCAAGATCGAGCTCCCAAGATCGAGCTCCCATGATCGAGCTCCCAAAAATCAAGCTCCCAAGATCGAGCTCCCTGAGATCGAACTCCCGAGATCGAGCTCCTTGATCTAACTGGACAGAGCTGTAAGTTATAAAACCAGAGGACATTCGTCCCCTTTGCCATTTTGGACGAACTTGAGCTTGAGTAGAGGCGACTTTTGACAGATTTTCAAGGGAAAAACATTGGGGTAAGTAATTCTAACTCGGATTTGATCTACATATACAAGTATATCATTGTTTTCACCATACATTAGTGTTTTGAGATTTAAATTTGGGAAATTTTTAGAAATTACATAGAAACGAATTTTTGAGATTTCGGTATCGATTCGGAGTCGGCTTTGAGTGAAACAGGTATGGTTGGGCTCGTAATTGAATGGGTTGTCGTATTTCATAACTTTTGTTAGATTCCGAGATGTGGGTCCCACAGAAGAATTTTTAATTAATTTCGGGATTTTTATTTAAAATGTAGTATTTTCTTATAGAATTGATTCCTATAATTTTTAGTGATTGTATCGAATTATTTTGGCTAGATTCGAGCCAAACAGAGTTGGATAATCGTGGAAAAGGCCTTATAGTGGACTAAATTGGAGCAAGATGAGGTAACTCTCTTGTCTAATCTTGTGAAGGAAAACTTACCTCATAGGTGATTAAAATTAAATAATTGTTGCTAATGTTGGGGGCTACGTATGCACGAGGTGACGAGAGTCCGTGCGTAGCTACTATTAATGCTAAAGTCCGGGTAGTTTAGGACCCAAAACATGCATTACTTGTGTAAATTGTATTCTTTAATTAATTGATATTAATTGATATATTTGAATATATTGTGAATTGTTAGATAAAGATATTAAAGGATGAAAATCTCATAGGCTTGATTTTCTGTTTAAATCAATTAATTGTTAAAAGAAATTGTTCTCCTCCCGAATTTATCTTATAATAAATATACTCTCCTT